>CM067367.1:68066763-68233252 GCA_034401795.1 Chaetoderma sp. LZ-2023a
CACGACACGACGATGTTAGAACATCACGAGGTTTGCGCGAGAACATCACTGCGCATGCGCATTTGTCATCTCTGGACGAACAGGTAACAAGGACCGCATTCACACATGTGGAATCAGGAGCAAGCTGTGGTTGAAATACCATATCTATCCGCGCAATCGAAAGCACAAATGATATTGATCGATTGGTCCGTATAATAGCAGCATAAAGATTATTAATTTACTGGAATATTCATACAGCTATATGAATAATGGCCGTGGCACGGTAGCAATGACTGACGAATTAGAAGGGCCAACTATCTAGGGTGGTCCTGGGGAGTACAGGTAATTTCATAAACGTGAAAATTCTCTTATTTGACTGACCTAGTTATTTCTGACTGATCAGTGAGAATGTGGGAGCCATAACCCTGACCCCTATGGCTGCGACCATGAATTTTACAGAAAGCAACCGATAGCAGCAATAGAATTTCATAGATAAATTAATTTTGATCACTTATTTAAATCACAATTGCTGGTAAGTAGGTTGTATTAAAGCTTTTATTGATAAATTTGGCCAAGATTATCAAAATATTTCTTTATTGAATGTTCATTTGCAGGCCAAGAGAAGAGTATTTATGAAAATTTACTACTGGAATGTCATTTCAGTGGTAAAACTTACATTCACAACAAATGCTTGGAAATAAAATGATCAAAACTATATACTTTTAAAGGCTTAAATTGTGGGCTTAAATGTAATGAAACGAAATAAATCTTAACATATGATGATTTCATTACCTATGAATTAATATAATTTTTTAAGTTGTGAAATTGAATTAGAGACACTAATTCAACTTCGCAGTTAAAAAGATTAATAATAATTTGTGCGGAATGAAATCGTCATATGATAAGATTTATTTCGCTTCATTACATTGAGGTACACAAATTAAGCCTCTAAAAGTACACAATTTAAACAATTTTATTTTCACGCATTTTGCTGTGCATATGCACCTTTAAGTGTTATAGAGGACTATGTCGAGTCATTCATGACGTCATGATTATGATGGCATCATACACGTCACGTAGTTGGTTATGACGTCATATGATGGATGGAAAGTTCCATTGCCGTATGCTGTTTTCAGCTTTTATGGCTCAATGGTGACATATGTAGAATAGACACATATAAATGGCACCTGCGCTATTACGCTATTACGCTATTATGTCAAATAGCGGTGCCACCTGATATCGCTGGCAATCGCATATGTGAGACATCTTACACGTGTCGTGTTTCATTTAAATAAACGAATCCAGTCTCTCAGTCAATCACATGACGTCCTAATCAAATATGTCGCATGCAGGCTGACGTCATAGTCAATTACGTCCTGAATGACGCGATTTAGTCCGTCATAAACGTTTAATAGTCCGTCAAGTTGTACGAATTGTAGGCCTACGTCTTTACCAGTTAATAAACATTATGTTGGATATTTTGAAACTAATTTGACTGGGTGCTGTTGCTGCCTATCGTAGCAACAGTACCTAGTTAAATTAGTTTCAAAATGTGCAACATGCCTGCATAGTTTTCTGGATATTGAGATTCAGGGAGTGTAGGAATAGATCGAGCCCAGCACGGGAAAGGCGTGGGTAACGCTTAGCTAGAGATGGGTGGGACATAGCTAAAACTGAACTCATCCATCAGCATACCTTAAGATATAGGCCTACATGTAGTTTGAATATTAATAGTGTTTTCATATTGTAGTGGCTTAGTTACAACGTTAGTGCACTTGTTATCATTGGCTATATTCGGCTGGGACTTTCCCTAGAGACAATTTACTCGCGCAGTTGCCAAACTGTTCTCTATACAAACGTACCAGTTGAATACGAAAAACCTAGCAGTATGTAAGCTGCAGAAACCGAGTAAATCGCCTAAATTGTACTATCTTGAAAATAAAATCCACCTTTCAGCGCTGTTTTCAGACATAGTGAATGCTGAATAATAGTAGAATTCAGTTCCCGAGTCCCGCATTTTCATATTTTGCATCACGTGGCATACTTCCCGAAACATGCCGCACGTTTTGGCTCCGGTTTGGTTCGTATTCTATTATTTCGTGGAAATACCAGTCGAATAAAAAATATACTCTACGGAGCCAAGCATACTCTAATTTTTCGCCCAGTCGAATACAGCCATTATCTTTATAAATCATATCAACAGTGTTATTGTGGAAGGTGGCTACACCTGGTTACACAGTGGTGTCATTTCAAATAAAATAATTCAGCAACATTTTCCCAAACATATACGGCTCTATTCACCATCCAGTAATGGACAGGGGA
Organism: Chaetoderma sp. LZ-2023a; assembly: GCA_034401795.1. NCBI lineage: Eukaryota > Metazoa > Mollusca > Caudofoveata > Chaetodermatida > Chaetodermatidae > Chaetoderma > Chaetoderma sp. LZ-2023a. Next base: position 68,069,065 of record CM067367.1, read on the forward strand.
ACACTCCCATCTATCATTACTCTGCAATTAAGTACATTCTACATGATTAAGTAGTCTCATATTCCACATTAATGTCTGCCAATAGTCTCGTTCAGTAAGCATAAAATATTAACCTATATCAGAGCAGTCCGTTTGACGTAAACTCCTATCTATGGGATATTCATACAAAGGCAGGTACACAATGGGGGTAATAGTAACATCTTAGTGATGGAGCAATTACGACGACATATGATGCATACCCTTTCGCAAACTAAATTTGATAAGCATGTACCCTTTAGATGCTTCTGCTAGCGATCCCAAATAAGCCTCTTAGAGGAATCCAGTCTGTCACTCAGGTATATGACGTCATAATAAGCTACGCCACATTTGGGCGGACGTCACAATCAAAATACGTAGTGAATGACGTGTCTAAGTTCGTCAGTTATACGAATTGTATGTTTTTACTATTTAAAAAACATTCTGTTGATATTTTGAAACTAATTCAACCTGGCCTTTGGCAATAACAGCACCCAGTAAAATTACTTTCAAAATATTCAACAGCTTACCTGAATAGTTACCTTGATATTGGGATTTGGGGGAATTCATGGTTCGATCGATCCCAACACGAGCAAAGCGGAGATTAGTTAGAGATGGGTGTGGTATAGCTAAAAGTGGATTCATCTATTCTCAACCAACAACACAGTACAGAGTCATGATCACCATTTATTAATATATCGTCTTCACCCACAGATGGACATGTTTGACAAGTATGCATTTTGGTATGCACAGGGCTGCTTTAGTCAGGGGTAGGGTGTCATACGTGAATCTATATTTCTATTGCATGTTGGGAAGAGATCTTTCATGGAAAAGAATGGAAAATCGTACTGGTATCATCGTCACCACTGGGTGGATCAATAAATGCATCTGTTACCTCAATATAACCGCCCAAACCCAGCCCTATTTCCCTACAATACTTGCAAATGCACCCACCGCATTACATCCAGTGGATGCAAGGAATACTGGCAGCTTTTTGTGTTCCTATTGCATATACAATCTCACGGGTTGGTATGTAACAAAATGGCTCTGTGTAAAATCCCACGCATCATTCTTCTACACAAATTCTGTCTGTGCTCACAAGTGTAATAACGACAATCTCAATTTCCGGAGCCAAAATGTTTTGTACTTCCTTTGTTTGCAGCATCAGAGGCATGAAGGATGACTCTCATGACTGCATCCTCGTGATTGCATGAAATAATGTTAGTACAGTCTGCATCCGGTTGCACGCACATGACACACCCTTCGTGTTTAGTTTGCTGTCCTCATAACAGCACGTGTCAAAATGTCAGACAGTTCAACCTTAATTTCTAATACATACAGGAACTTCGTCAGTTGCTTGGGATTTCAAATGCCCCTAAAACACTTGATTCTTTTTACTGTCCTTTTTCCCGTTAATTCATTTAAAGTAACTCGTATGTGCACACTCCCCATCTCCACCCACCCCGCCCTGGGAAGATCCGCATCATGAGCTTTGGAAGTGTATGTCGATGTATGGCAGATACACATCTATGTATGCGTCTTTCCTTTCACTATACGATCGAAAATTACCGCATCCATCGTCGTGTCACCTTACAGGGGTGTATGCAGATTGCTCAGACATAGCACCAAAGCTGACATTGCAGGTTTGCATGGTCTGAGAGGTTTGACGGATAGGTATGTTTTTTAATGAAAAGTTCATGAGCCGGAATTGTGGCTTTTACACGACTCTAAACAACATCTTCATTGAACTATTACTCACATAGCTGTTCTATTTCCCTCATAGTTTCGACTACTGAAACATGTACCATTTATTTTATATATAGGACCAGAAGTCAGCCAGTGTGTTAACATGTGCCCACTAATTTGACTGAATTTTATTTGAAAATTAAGGAATCATTATTTGTATTTATAAAAGATGAACTTATAATGATGTCTTGAACGATGCTTCATTAAAAACCTGTAATCAGATACCATGAAGGCCCTTGCATGTAATCCAAATACAAGCACTTATTCCCAATTCGTCACAATCACATTGCACCACTGTCATATTCTTGATCATCGATATAACGATGAACTTTATTACCTGATTCAAGATGGCATGGCTCACAAGCAGCAGTGCATAGTAGGACACGAACCCCTGCATATACAACTGAGTTTAGGCCTACTGCAATCAGTTGCAATGGACCCCATATTGATTGCCAGCACATTTCCAACCACAATTCACAGTATTCATGTACCCTTCGTTTGCAAATCCAGACCATGACCTGGTAGTAAGCCATGAGGCTGTGTAAGTTTGTAGCGGATGCAAGTCGAGGGAGACATCCTAACAAATGTTTGTGTAGCAGCCACTTTCTTACTGAATAAGTTACAACGCAAGGAAACAGAGGAATCTGTACGTTTTCCACCAAACAGGATAGCTATACCTTGGCATACCGAGTTTTCAATGGTGTCCCTTGTCTGGCCAGGTAAATTGAATTCATTTGTACAGGATTTCATAAACGAATTGCATTGAACACGTTTTTTGGAAGACCGACTTCTTTCTAACACTAAATATGCGTGAAGTGGGATCGCAAAGAGTGAATGCGTAAATGAAGATGAACTGAGATAGCACCTCACTACCTAACAGTAGATTCGGGTGGATGTGTCAGAGAAGACATAAAGAGATAAACTGAACACGGAATGCAAACATTCCACCTAGATAACAAATACGGTAATTTCGTTGAAAATATTCGTAAAATGCAGCGCCTCTGCTACCAGCTGGCGCCACATAGCATCAGATCGGTTCCTACGTGTTTCTATGTTACACTTGCAATATCCAAGTTATATAAGCTGCAAATACATGGCACACATCCAAAAATAGATCCAGGTGTATAGCGATTTAGTCGAATCCTTTATTGAAATGAGGCACATCTGCCAACAAGCGCCGATACCTGACATCTGGCGGCGCTGTCAAAGTGTTTCTATGTCACAAATTATTCACAATAGTGATATGTCCACGTATGCGCAGTTTCACGATTGCTTCCAATGTCGCGGAAACATTGATCTAATTAAGCTGCGTTTACCTGGCACGCAGGGAGCGGATTATGGAACGCGGAATGCAAAGAGGGTATGCGGAATGCGGGTAAAATATTGCGTGTACCATTTACCTGCACCCGGAATCCATTTATTTTATTGCAATTTTATTGGTGATATTGTGATATTTCTATCAAATTTCTTTGAAAAGTGACAACACATTTTTTTTACCCTTTGATATCTAGCTTTCCACTGAGACCATTACAAAATGTTTATGTGCGGAGGCGAGAGATGCAGATCCAAAATGGCGGATACTGACGACTAGATTAAAAATGATACCTTAGCCTAATCTAATAACATGTAATTATAATATTACTGATTTCCGATTTTTTCGACAAATTAGTTCTTATAATTTTAGACGATGCATCAGCTTAAACTACTTGGATTACCTTTTCGTTGCTAGGTTACATGGGCTCTATTCCGCGACGGAATCTTTTCCGTCCGGAAAAATCGCTACACCAAGCGATCGGTCTTTCGGCGTCACGCTGTTCCACATTCCGCATGCCGCTTACCGCGTGCAGGCAAATGGATGAAGGAAAATAGTAAAGAGCGATCAGAAGTATATTCCGCGTTCCGTTCCGCAACCCGCTTTCCGTATTCCGCGTGCCAGGTAAACGCAGCTTTAGGCGTGTTTACACCATAGAGCTAATCCTGAGTAACATCATGCATCAGTATAACGTTACTCCAGATTAACTGTCTAGTGTGAATAGGACCTACTACTACTACTACTACTACTACTACTACTACTACTACTACTACTACTACTACTACTACTACTACTACTACTACTTCCACAAGTCTGGGCGTCTGGTATAGAGCAATGTTTACACAAATACTTTAACAGCATGTTTACATTTAGGAGCGGGAATTGCACAAGCAATTCAGAAGATAGCAGAGCGCCTATACATCGCCTTCCAGAAGTCTCAGGGTGAGGACCGAATGAAGATTTGTCTCAGCCTCGACAGAGCCATGGTGCACCATCCATTTGAAGTCAAGGATGCAGAAGAAAGGAAAGCATGTGCTTGTTAGCTTACATTTAAAAAACCTTATAATCAAACTAGAACATACTTCCATAATCGTGTAGAATACTTATTTTGTGATATTTATTATGTGATGGTTGTTCTTTATCCATACTTTCTGACTATAGCTATGCCACACGAATTAATCTTTTTGTTTAACAAACCCTCATAAGTTATTTTTTCCATATCTAGAAAATAATAATAATACTGGAATTCGAAAGCATTAATTTCAACAAAAACCGTGGATTAGGCTTCGTAATCGGATCGAGGGTATTGGACGATGTCATTAGTTTTGGATACGTCAGTGATCTTGTTGCATTTATCGACCTGGCTATACCAACGCGAAAGTGCACCATCACTAAGTGTCGCATAGTCAATGCATATGAGCCAAACTACTGAAAGGGCCAAAGAGAATCCAGCTATATTAGATTCCTTCTATGCAGAACTATGCAGAACTGAGCTTGGCCATTACTATCCCAGCTAGATGGCAACTGTTCGTGTGTGGCGATTTCAACTCCAAGCTGGGAAACTCAGCATTGTGGACAAAAGTTCAGGACTTGGCTCATGCATGGGACCGTATGGAGAGGGCGCACGCAACAGCACAATGGAGGTGCACTGGTGGCATTCCTTAGTTCCACTGGCCTATTTGCCACGAATACGGCTTTCAAACACCCATGCCGCCACCGGACAACATGGACATGACACATTGCTGATCACAAAGCCCCTAAAGGTTCTAAGGCTACAAAATCTGTCTTCAACCAAATAGATTTCATACTATGCAAGACAGCAGCAAAACCCCTACTTCAGGATGCTCGTTCCTAGGGAGGCACAGACCTCAATTCTGACCATAAGCCAGTCATTACACGCCACCATATAAACCAGCTCTACCTAATGTACAAACACCATACCAGGCAAGAGGGTAGAGTCACCTACAACTGACCCAAGCTCATCAGCGACACTGACACTCAAATGTCATACAAAAAGGCCCTCAGGGAGCAGATAGCTAACACCGACGTCAGCTCCGAGCCAAACGAAGCCCTAACCAAAATACTGATATCTATGGAATCATCAGCTACTAGCACCATAGATGTTCTAAAAAAACAACAGAACTAGGTATACTGATGACCCTCTCGTAGTAAAACTGTCAGCAGAACAGAAAGCGTTACGTCTGCGCATCTATCAAAGTGGCTAAAGTGAAGATCACACCAAACTACGCCATGAACGTAATAACATTCTGCGCCACATTAGCGAACGCTTAAAAGATCTTGCTATCCAAAAAGTAGATGCCGTTAGCAGATAAAATCACTGCCACGGATGACTGCCACAAAATGTTTCGGGCAGCCCGAGCCCTGAGAGTTGCTGACTACACACCACCACTAACTGTACACAACTCTGAGGGACACTTTATCGGGACTGAGCTTACTTTATGCCGCATCCGAGACAAGACCGACGACTTCACCGGATCATGTCAAAGAGGCTTCAAACGTGGACGCAGCTGCGCAGACACTGCATGGGCTCAACGCATGCTTGTGTCGGTAGTCATGTCCAAACACTGGGATTTCCACAAAATGGAAATTGACATGTCACGAGCCTTCGACACAATTAAACGCTCAAAGATCCTAGATGCACTACGCCAGGCCAGTTGCAATGAAGATAAGCTACAACTAGTGAGACTACTCCTTGCAGACACCAAGCTGAGAGTACGAGCGAGTCAAGTCAGTGAAGTCTGTAGAGTTTGAGACATCAATCGGCTCCCCACAGGGAGATGGTCTATCCCCTGTGCTCTTCACCTGTTACCTGGCTGCTGCATTGAAATCCGTGCGGGAAACTCGACAAGACCAACCCCCCCCCCCCACATCCCGCCCCCCTGGTGTCAATACTGGGCATGCCGCTAGAGATGCAATATGCCGACGATGTGGACTTTATAGATGAGGAAAAGAAACCCCTTGACGAATTTCTCCCAGTAGTTGCAAGCAAACTAAAAATTGAGAATCTCTTTATGAATGAATCCAAAACAGAGTTCACCCACTATGCCCATCTACAAAGCATGAAACTAAAGATAATGACGATTTCCCAACATTATCCAAAACATTTTCTGAGTGAGTGTTCATTTGCAGACCAAGAGAAGACTATTTTTTATGATTTACCGCTGGAATTGTTGGCTCGCTCGGCGAACCATGGAGGACATGTAAACTCCTGGGCTCACTGCGTTGCAGTACTGCTGACATTGCTGCACGCGGCATTATGGGGAACATAGCTTCCCAGTCCTTCTGGAAGCTATGGATTCGTAGATCAGAGATGCCCTTGGTAAAAAGACTACGTTTATACAATGCAACCTGCGTATCCTTGATGAAGTATAACTGTAACAGCTGGGCAGCTCCAAAGGCAGCTCTAGACAAACTTGACGCCTGCCACCGCAAACACCTGTGCGCCATCACTGGACACCGATGGCCAGAGAGCATAATTTCCAACGATGCGCTATACAAGATGTGCAATACGCCGCCGCTGTCTGTAAAAGTCGGCCAGCAAAGATGGTCCATGTTTGGCCATGTGCTAAGGATGCCAGAAGACACACCAGCACAGAGAGTCTTGGAATTCTCCCTACTTAGAGCCAGCAAATACAACGCCAGGAGAGGACGTCATTGCATAAACATGATAAGCATGCTACGAGGTGATCTCAAGAAAGCAGGATTAGGTACACTCATGTCCGGAATGGACCTGAGGAAGCTAAGGATTTTGGCTGAGGACAAGACACAGTGGGCAAAAGCGAAGAAAGACTGATTGCAGCTGTAGGATGTTTCTACTACTACAGCCGCAGAATACAGTAATCATACATACATTTTCAGCATTTTTTTCCATCTAACAATTTTGGCAGCCAACTCCTTATCCCTCGGAATTCCTCAGAATTTTCAATAACTCTATGTTCTCTGTAGCTTTGTTAACTCTTTAATGATCAAGCCAGTCAAAATAGCTTTGCAATGGTCATGAGAACAGTCCATTTGGAGCCCTACAGAAGACTATTTTTTGAAAATTTGCCACTGGTATACCTGGCTCGTTTAACGAGCCAAACATTCCAGCCGTAAATCATAAAAATAGTCTTTTCTTGGTCTGCAAATGAACACTCACTCAGAAAAAGTTTTGGATAATTTTGGGAAATCTTGACAATTAGCATGATGAAGGATTAATACGGTAAAAACTAAAGCGTCTGAGCTTAAAACTGTGCGTTATTTTTATTTTCCCACATTTCCGATCTTGTGCTTTAGGTGGGAAAAATAATCTAGAACTATTCTGCTGAATATTTAAAATGACATGCTACTTGAATATTTTACAGTTAATTTGACTGGTACCTATTGATGCCCATGGTGACAACATACTCCCGTCAAAATAGTTTCAAAATATTCACCAACTTACTTGTATGGTTAGCTTGCAATGGAGGAATCCAGTTTTAGGTATGCTGCGCACAACTCTGGATAAGCTCCGCCCACACTTTGTCCATGTTGAGATCGACCTACCTCTGCCCTCTCTGCATCTCAATTTCCAAAAAATTATACTGTTAAACTGTTAAAAATTTTGAAACTTATTTGACTGGGTGCTGTTGCAGGAAGCAACAGCTCCCAGTCAAATTAGTTTCAAAATATTCAACAGAATGGTTATTAAATAGTAAAGACATACAATTCTTACAACCTGACAGACTATTAATCATTTATGCGGGACTATATTACGTCATTCATAATAGACGGAAAACTGTTCAATTACACTATCGCGTACAAAAGGTTTGATGACTGCTATCTATTGGAGTGACCATAGTAACAGTGAGAACCATTTCTTATGCGTCACGTTCCTGGCGTTAAGGGGCTATGTACTCCACAATAACGCCAAACATCACATCCAATTATAATTTGGTGTACATCTCTAAAGATCATTTTATGTAGGGTAAAATACCCCTTAAGGACCCAAAAGGGTCTTCAATTACACTTTGGCATAGATCTCTAAAAATCATTTTTATTTAGCCTCATATTATCAGTGATTTAAAAAATACAACTTAAGAAATTAAGTTGTCTGGCATTTTTATTTAAGAAGGGCCCTTTAACTGCTCAAAATGGTTTCAATTACACTTTTGCATACACAGATAATCTTGGTTATACTTACTTTAATCCAATGTAATATAACCAAAAATCACTCTTAAGAAATTCTCAATCCTGGCGTTTTCAGATAAAAAGGGTAAAATATCCCTTAAAGTCCCAAAAGGGGTTTCAATTATACACGCACATCTCTGAAAATCAGTTTATGAATAAGCACACTATGAGTGATCTTAAAAATTCAACATACGGAATTAAATTATCTGGCGTTTTTAGTTAAGTAGTGCCTTTTAGGGCTAAAAATAGTTTCAATTGCTCTTTTGAGTACATGGAATTTTTTACTGTAATTACTATGTCCAACGTAACATAAACAAAGCCACTCTTAAGAAATATTCATTCCCGACATTGTCAGGTAAGAAGGGTCAAATAACCATTAAGGGTCAATTAGGGGCTTCAAGTACATTTTTTCGCATACAAGGAAAATGTTAGCCGTAATTTTCAGAGTCAATGTAATACAAATAAAAGTCGCTTTTATGAAATGTTCATTCCTGACATTTTCCGATAAAAAGCGCCAAATAGCACTAAAGGGCTCAGAAAGGGTTTCAATTACATTTTCGTGTACAAGAAAAATTGTATCAGAGGTTGTCAAATTATAATGTAATACATAAACACATTCGTAAGCTTTTATTCATATCATTAGGGTTTCTTTCATGGCATTTTCCTCAGAACAGCCTTTAAAAATGGCTCAAAGTGGTTGCAAATACATATCCGCTTTCGAAGGTTTTCGTCTCAAATTATCACACCCAATGCAAGACAAACTAAAATTATTTTCAAGAAATATTCATTCCCGGGGTCTTCAGGTACAAAGCAATCAGTTCAGTAGACACACAACGGATCTTACACTAGAACAAACCACGAATGCTGATGCAGTCTCTCCGTCTCAGCTGACTTGATTTACCGTGGCTACAAACAACCTACACACCTTTACAATGCCGATCTCAAATGGACTGCAACAAAAAGTAGCAGAGCCGCTCTCATCAGTAATGCACTTGCAATGATTATGAGAGGGATGCAAAGAAGTAGTGATACTCAGACGTGACAATGATATTGAGAATCTCTGCTGATCCCTACAAAATGGAGACATAATTTCAGGTAAATATACAGGCATGAAAATGTTACACATCTGATTCTCTCATCAGCATCAGACAGAATGAGAGTGAAAGACACGTTGCATTCCTTGCTGAATGTACTGGTGATACAGGTCGATTTGAGCGACCAATTTCGTGAAATAACCTAAAGACCATTGCAGATCAGGGAGCCAAAACAGCTGCTCACAATATCCTATTCTCAAAGAGATTCGATGTACTAGGGACATGTTTGGTTGTATTTCAATGATAGCAACAAAGCAAACAGTTGATCTTGAGTTCCTGCTTACATATCATTTAACATCATGCCATTGATGATGTCTCGAACTGATTGTATACTGGTGTACACAGACAAAAGTATGTTGTTCTCGTTGCTTGATGAAAAAGTGAATGGCAACGAAAATCCAAAGGAAATCGGAGTGCTCCTGATTGCCAGGAATTTCTTATTGCATTGCCTTCCACCAAATCTGCCTCTGATGGTTGGGAGATCACGGGAAGTATTGCACGATGTTCTATCCTACCAATCAATAAGGGTGCACATTGTCTTTGATGCTTACGAGCAACCTTGAATAACAGATTATGAACGACAGCGACAATGAATGTGATATATCTAGTCACAAAAATCCCTCAAATCGCAATCTTTCAAAAAACACTTTTATCAAGCAGATGAGATTAGATTGGTGTTGATGAAAATTGTACTACGTCTCTTCTCAAAGGTATAGTGGGGCAAACTCCATTGCACACATGGAAGCATATACTCGATGCTGTCTTTGTCTGTTCGATGCTGATTGTACCATGCCAGCTAGTGACATCATTGTAAGGGCAGCTGATACAGAGATTCTTAGCATTTTCATACACCATTCCCATCAGCCATATCACATATTTGGATGGAGGTTCGTACTTCAGCACATATAAATTGACGGTATGTGAATGTTTCTGCCATCGCCACTAACTTTGGCCTCAATTATGGCACAACATCATACCGAAACAACTCGGTCTTGGTTGGGGACTGGTCGATGATTCCAACCATATTGTGTGGTTAACTGGACCCAAATGCCCCAATCTGTCGTACGTGAAATTGCTGTATGTGACGATGATGACACATACATGACACTGGAAATGATATGACTCCTCTTTATTTGTAGAGGACAAATTAGATGAAAGTTTACTTACTTGACCTTACTTAAAGTAACCATATTAGCCAAACTCTTTCATTTACATGAACATCAGTAATTAAGATCCGATTTCCTGAACAATAAGCCTACAATTCACAATAATCAGCAAGGACAAGTTTTTGAAAAATTTGGTTGAACGAAACCGGATACTCAATTTTCTCATAACGTAATCTATCATAGACGTAGCTGGTACCCTTTACAGCTGAAACACATTCATCTCAATTTCAAGGCAACCATACACAAAAGCTGGCAAAAAAACTTGAACATAAGCTAACTAGAAGGCCATTGCTGATTTAGCGAGCAATGGCTTCCAGCCATGTTAATTTCTAAATATATATTTTTTGATTGCTTGTGGGTTTGATAATCAGCATTAATAATGGTTCCTGACTTTTGGATTCAAATGGGGAGCATCGTTTTGATCACCTCACATTGTATGCCTTGCACAGTATGAGTATTGTTAATTTTCTCATAAGTTACTTGCCATACGAAAAACCATGGCTACCTTTAGCAAAGTGTATGGATTGTTTTGCTCAGCAAATGCACACGATCCTTTTGAACAACGTAATGATGTTTCTTAAAGTTATTATGCCCCAGCGAATATATTCTGCTAGCGCTAGCCACCATTTAGTTTGCATTTTATTAGCGCCATGTTTTATCCTATTGTCTCCCACAAGGGCGATTATTTTGAGCGTAACGTTGTAATCACACGTTTCTAGGCCGATCAGCTATTTACAGATATCTGATTAACCCAGATGGCAGCTGCATACAGAATGGTTGCACAAGATTAAGGTTTATCATTTTAAACATAATGAGACTATATATGATATAAAACAATGATGTTGATCAAATACAAACTACAATGGCAGCCAAGAGGGCAATCAACATCACTCCACTGAAGAAGGTTGGAGAGCGTATTTCAATTGAGTCCTTCTATCTGTCTATTTGTCTGTCTGCCTAGTTGTTAATTTTATATCTGTCCGCGATTGTATCTCCGAAACTACTGGTTCAATTTCCCCCAAATATTAAGACAAGAAATATTTTACACTAGCTTAGGATTTCCCCATTCTCACAACACCATTGGACCATACTAATCGAAAGTAGTTTTCACTCAGCCAATGAAAATGCGTCGCTTCAACAATTTGCGCGAATTTTAAATGCTTTTTCTTTGTCTAATTAACTTGATCACAATGTATCAACATATTTGTTGGACGATCTTATGGCCCCTGTTCCACTACGCGCTCGTTTGTGTAATTCCGGATTGAAGAATCACTTAAGTTTGTAAGACACTAATTTTCGTACTACAGCTGATGCAGTAATTTGGAATACTTATCTGAACACACACGCACACGCACACGCACACGCACACGCACACGCACACGCACATCCACACGCACACGCACACGCACACGCACACTCACGCGCGCACACACACGCACACACACACACACACACACACACACACACACACACACACACACACACACACACACACACACGCACGCACGCACGCACGCACGCACGCACGCACGCACGCACGCACGCACGCACACACACACACACACACACACACACACACGCACACACACATGTATGTGTGTAAGGTGTCCACCATAACAATAGGTAATGCCTTTGGCTGGCGGACAACTTGGTATGACTCATTAACATGTTCATTTTGGAATTATTGAATAAATAATCTTGAATCTTGAATCTTGAATGCTTTCACCACTGGAATAGGGTAGGGTATCTTTCAAGCTGTGGTATCTATGTTTAAGCATGTTCTATTGGAAAAGTACTTGTTGGATCAAAAAGCCTTTAGTAGACAATGAACGTATATTCATCCCTTACTTCCACGTACAATCTTTAATAAATAGCTCAAATAGTTATGCCACAACTTGTAAATTTGTCTTCAGATCATGTGATTTAAGTTTCAAAATGGCTGTCATCCTTAATTTTTATCAGGCATGTCTTCAAATCCATATTTAAACCGAGAAAACTAAGTAGAAAGCAATGACTAAACAAATTTATTTTACCATTGCTTTTATTTATAGCGAGATTAATGCTATACAGAAATTTTTAGTGATTACTCTGTCCTGTTACCATGGTTTTATAAACCCCTCCTCAACTTGAAAATAGACAAATTGATCATGACATGGAAATTTAAAATTGATATTGTAGGATACTCAATATGAATTGTATGTATAAAAAGAACACTTTTAAAGCTATCTGTCACTGCCAATTGCTTATAGTGTTGTAGAGTATTTCCTTTTGAAAATTTCCGTTAAATCAAAAATTTTCGTTAACTACCATGGTTTGATAGTACCCCATCCTACCAGTATGCTTATTAGAAAACCCCAACATAAATAAAGTTAATGTGCTTACTATTTTGGTAACTAGTTTGACTTGATCTGTTTGCCTTAATTATAGGTAGCAAAACAGTGAAACACATTCCAGTCAAATTAGTTTCAAAGCACTCAACATAATATTATGCTTGAGCTCATACATCATAAATGATCTGTTGTTGTATCTGGTATGTAGTGGTCAGATTGTTAAAATTATTTCTTTTTATTATCAATCTAAAACATCGGATTGTAGATTGTGTAAACTTCCTATTATCAAACAATCATAATATCGAAACATACATATTGAATGGAGATTAACCCTTTAATCCTCGAAACCCCAAAGTGATAACTACATGTCTAGTCTCGGAAATGGTTGAATGTTTTGGAGATAGTCCGACTGGAAGCTGTTGTTTTCATAGGTAACAACCCCACATACCCTTCAAACTGGATTAAAGCAGTCAACAAAATGTACCTACACCATGGGGGAAGGAGGTTGATCCTTTAACCTTTGAAACCCCCTAGCATATCCTGAGTTAACCATTATCTAATAAATGTGGTCTGCAGAAATTCAGCAGTAAGATAGCACATATATGGTTCAAGGTCAGCTTTTTGGACTGAGACTTAAACCTAAATTTAACCCAAGAGATCCCTGAAAATCCAGAGTGTTAATTATATGCCTAGTTAAATACTAGCCATGCTAATTGTTATTATTGTATTAATCTATACTTACTGCACCTGCATTATTATTTATGTATTCCATCAGCTTTTTGGGCTAGTGTTACTCACTATAAATGTGTGTTTGTTCTTCAACACCTAATAAGTGTTAGCTATACTACCAATTATATTTGGTGTCAACTGTAAGATTAAGCTCTGAATGTTTTAATGTCTTGGAGCTAGTTTGACTGGAAGCTGTTGTTGTCATAAGCAGCATCACCACCACCCTCCCCACCCCTCCACCCCCACTTCAAACTGGCTTAATACATTCAACAAAATGTTCCCTACATCATGGGGAATGAGATTGATCCTTTAACCCTTGAAACCCCTAGTGTCAACAATATTAAGCTAGCTCTTCAAGATAGCCAGTGTGGGCCTCTATGCTAGCGCAGCTCCATATAAATGCTGTGTTCTCTAACACCCATGCAACTAAGTATGTAGTGGACTAACATTAATCCTTTAACCCTTGAAATCACAGTGTCAACTTTATTTATAGCTCCTGAATGTGTTTGAAGCTAGTTTAATTGGAACCTGCTGTTGCGCTTGGCCTATAAATGGATAGCCACTAAACACAAATTATAATTTTCTTGACAAATCTTGACCATTAAAGCGAACCGGACCAGCTTCTACAGTGTTGTCAATGTCAATTTGCAGGCCAAGATAAGAGTATTTTTGGGAAATTTACCCCTGGAATAACCGAAGCCATTATTACAGTGGTAAATGTCCAAAAGTAGCCCCATACTTGGCTTGGAAATGGATTTCAATAAGCAAAGATTTCAATTTTATTCACAAATCCTGGCCATTTAAAGGTTAAGGGAATGTAATATGTTGTTTATATTTCAGCCAATACACCAGCCATATGACAAATGCAACATACCGCAACAGACACCACCCATGTATATTTATCACTCATCATCTCATTTGACTGTGTGTTTTGTCCACAATACACTCCTATTGACAATACCGGTGTGCATTTCAGCCAGGATTTTCAGTACTGTGTGCTTTCTGGATGCTAGCCAGTTGACTTTGGTTGATTAACCCTTTAATAGTAAAGATTGGTTAAGAAAATTGTCATTTTCATTTAGTGAATGTCCATTTGCAGGCTCTAAGAAGACATTTTTTGTGAAAATTTATCACTGGAATGCCTGGCTCGGTTATCGAGCCAGACATTCCAATGATAAATTCGTGAACATATTCTCAAGACCACAACAGAGGCTGATTTTTGCTGGCTTGAACATTAAAGGGCTCTGTTAGTTGATGAATGTTCAATAATATAGGTCTTGGGCCTGTTGAATTAGAACTTGACATTATTGGTCAGTGGTCATCATTTCATATCCAAGTTTTTCCATTTTGGGGCCAAATTCATTCATTCTTTACCTAAAATGTTCATGTTTCCTGTTAAAATGTTTATATTTGGAACTTAGATATCAATTATTCATACAGAAATGTTTGTATTTCCAGCCTAAATTCTCTTACATCTGCATTTTGCATCCATTTTTTTTTTGTCGCTGAACAAAGCAGTTGCTTTTTTCGTCCAGATTTTCTTGTTTCCTGTTAAAGGCTTTGTATGTTTCTGACCAGAATCTTCACATTTCTAGCTTAAATTTTCACATTACTAGTCATTTGAATTTTTACCTTTTCACACATACATGTACCGTATTCTTGCATTATAGGTCAAAATTGTGTCGTGTCCTGTCAAGAGTTGGACATTTAAGGATCCAAAATGCCCATGTTTCTGACCAGAGTTTTCAGATTTCCAACTTAAATTTTAAATACTAGCCTATATTTAGCAAAATGTTCATAGTTCCATTGAAAAACTTAACATTTTGAGCCCAGCTATGCACATTAACTGTCAAAATGTATATATTTCTGGGTAAACATCAGCTTTTAATCC
The DNA here is from genome assembly GCA_034401795.1 of Chaetoderma sp. LZ-2023a. NCBI lineage: Eukaryota > Metazoa > Mollusca > Caudofoveata > Chaetodermatida > Chaetodermatidae > Chaetoderma > Chaetoderma sp. LZ-2023a. The sequence continues at coordinate 68,084,517 of CM067367.1, forward strand.
CTAATTCACAAATTTCAGTACCAAATCTTTGAATTTTCACACATATTCTTGCATTTTAGGTACAAATTGTCTTATTTCCTGTTAACATTTAAAGACTAGCTGATATTTGAGGAAATGTTCCATTAGCAATTTAAAATTTTGAACCCAGATATGCATATTAACTGTCAAAATTTATATATTTCTCTATACCATTGCTTTTAACACAAAATTCTTAAGTTTCAGTACACAATTGTTGGCATTTCAACACCAATTTCTGCATTTAAGTACACATTTTCATGATTCTCGGCACATAATTATTTGGAACATAATTTTAACTGTTTCCTATTAAAATAATGATTTCCCAGGTGAGAGATACAGGCCCAGCATGACCATTGTGCCTTTTGATTCAAAAGTCTACTTTGATCTCTGGCAGTCTGTGTGTCATTTCTCAAGATCTGTGTATACCATGAAAGTTCATATTCTATATACACTGGTATATTTAAATTTAAAACTGGCATGTAATCTTGACATCTCACTGAGGCCATCCTTAAACTATGGTATGTTTGTAGTATTAAACTCTAAAGTATAATTTGGATATATAAGCATTCAATAACATTTAAATGGAAAATGCTTTTCTTTCTTTTACTGTGAAAATTAATGAGAAAAATAAAAAGTTATTTATGATTTGTCATCTAATTTTGAGAAAATCATGAGGAAAATGTTAAGTAAACAGGCCTCAGATACCATTTACTCCTATGGTGTCATCTAATTTTGAGAAAGTCTTGAAGAAAATGTTGAGTAGCTAACCACAATTACCAGTTCCACATGGGTTTTCATCCACCATTTAGAAAATCTTAATGAAAAGTTGACGTACCTCATGTGTTTTCACCAAATTTTGAGAAAATCTGTAAGAAAATGTTGAGTAGTTGGCCACAAGTACCAATTGCTTATGTGGGCCTGTTGAATAAGATTTTGACATTATTAATCAGTGGTCGTTTTTTCTTATCCAAGTTTTTCCATTTTGGGCCTAAAATGTTCATGTTTCCTGTTAAAATGTTCATATTTGGAACTTAGATATCAATTCTTGATATATAAATGTTTGTATTTCCAGCCTAAATTCTCATACTTTTGCATTTTACATCGATATTTTTGGTGCTGAACAAAGCAGTTGTTTTAGTCCAGATTTTCTTGTTTCCTGTCAAAGGTTTTGTATGTTTTTGACCAGAATCTTAACATTTCCAGCTAAAACTTTCATATTACGATTCATTTGAAATTCATTTTACCATTTTGAACCCAGATATATGGATATTAACTGTCAAAAGTTATATATTTCTGGGCAAACACTTGCTTATAATCCCAAATTCACAGATTTCGGTAACAAATTCTTGCATTTTCACACATACATGTATTCCTGCATTATAGGTCCAAATTTTCTCGTTTCCTGTCATTCCTGCATTTAAGGATCCAAAATGCCCATTGCTTCTGACCAGAGTTTTCAGATTTCCAACTTAAATTTTAAACACTAGCCTATATTTAGTAAAATATTCATATTTCCATTGAAAGATTTAACATTTCGAGCACAGATATGTATATTAACTGTCAAAATGTATATATTTCTGGGTAAAAATTTGCTTTTAATCACAAAGTCACAGATTTCAGTCCCAAATCTTTGAATTTTCACACATATTCTTGCATTTTAGGTCCACATCTTCTTGTTTCCTGTTACATTTTAAACACTGGCTGATATTTGATGAAATGTTCCATTAAAAATTTATAATTTTGAGCCCAGGTATGCATATTAACTGTCAAAATTTATATATTTCTCTGCGAACCGTTGCTTTTAACACAAAATTCACAAATTTCGGTACACAATTTTTGCTGCATTTCAACATCAATTTCTACATTTAAGTACAAATTTCCATAACCAAAATGTGTGTTTGCAACCTACTTTTAAATGTTTCTTATTCAAATACTGATGTCCCAGGCCTATTATTCTATATGGACTGGTATATTGAGATTGTAGCCTGACATACAATCTTGACATCTCACTGAGGCCATCCTTAAATTATTGTCTGTTTGTAGTAATTATAAAATATAATATAATTTGGATATATAAGCATTCGATAAAATTTAAGAATTGGAAATCAATTGTAGAAAACGTTTATGAGCTTAATTAAACCTTTCAAAATTTCTGATTGAATACCTATTTTGCTGAAAATGTGAAATGAAATTTATGGGAAGTCATCATGATGGTTTCATTCAGCAATTTGTTCAAGGGGGTGGCAAATTAATTGAATAGAGATACAGAGCCTATACAATTTCCATTAAATCACAAAGTGTATAAATCCAGAAAAATCATGGGGGTGCCATGGGGTGGGGGCATGCTACCACAATGGGGGGGGGGGTGGATATGGGGTGGATGCCAAGGTAAGACCCCTGGTATATATTGCTGTCTTAGGACCCAAGCAAATAATTTACTTGAAAAATTCTGCAACTTTCCTGTGTTAGGCTAGATCAACTTAATCTTTGTTGGCCTGCAAATCGATTTTTCTTATGACCGGCTTGGCCATTATGGGGTTAGCAAAACTACAAAGAACAAAGAGTGATTCCGAGTGATTAGGAATTGGCTGCCAAAAAATTGTTAGATGGAAAGAATGTTGAAAATAATGCCTTAAAATTCCACCTTTATTTTTTAACTAGATTTAAAATGAGAAACTAAGTTAGGAGGGTTTGTAAAACAAAAAATTAAATTGGTGTTTTTTGCAATTGAAATGGAAAATGTCAAATACATGGATTCCTGAACCATACACTAATATTGATGATATCCACATTCAGTTCAGTGTATGCCACATTTGAGAACTGGTGTAGTAGCCTACAAACATATTGTCAGAATATTCATCAACATGGGATGGCCTCCTAATATATAATATGAACATATTTTTACTCAATATATTTAATCTTATAATTAATTAATTACTTAATTAATTATAACATTTAAAACTAGAACACATTTACTGAAGTAACTGTAAATCTGTGATGACTGGGCATTAAGGAGTATTATAAGCCCTCTTCTCATATGATCATTGAACATGTCTGATGCTGATCTGATAAAAAGTCTAAGTGTTGTCACAGTTCAAAGATCCATAGTTGAAACTACCATAGTTTTGCACAGTGTATGGAAAAGGTGATTTCTTGAAAACTGATAGCCTTGACCCTAAAGTATAGAATAATGTGTCCTGATTTGCTGTAGTGGAATTTTTACCAAAATCAAGGAAAATGCCATTAAATGTCAAATAAAGGAGAAATTAATGAATTAAAAGTAAAAGGAGGCAATTCATGCAAAAAACTGACCAATTTTTGTTTTTGTCATGAATTACCTCCCTTTATCTGTTGAAGTTGATTGTGTCCGTTCAATATGACGAATTTCGATTCTCATGATGGTTTGAAAGTGACCCGTCCAAGGTCAAGGTCAATCTGGGGTCAAAGTGACCAATTTTAGGTTTTGGCATGAATTACCTCCGTTTACCTGTTGGAGTTGATTTCAGAAATTAAATCTGGTGAATTTCGATTGTTTCTGACTACCTGGCCCAAACAAAATTCATTAATTTCTCCTTTATTAGAGATTTGATGGCCTTTTCCTTGATTTTGGGTCGGATGTGTGACTACGGATTCTGAAAGGATGTTAAGTTTCAACATGATCTGCAGAAACCTTAAGGGGCGTCACTATCAGAATATCACTCTCATACATTTTCTTTGGGGCATGATCAATTTAGTAACAACGCGCGTTGATTGGCTAAAAACGATGTGCAGCAAACACGCACGCCATGATTTTGGCTAGTTATGTGGCAGAGGGGCTGTCTGGAGTTACTACGTCACGGAGGATTAAACCCTCTGCCGGCGGGAGAATGAGGATTTTCCGTGTCTGGTCACAATCTGATGGCCCAGATTTCAATATATGGATCAGGTTCCGGATTCGGATAAAATTATGGATGTATGCATTTTCCAGAAACAAGTAATCCCATTTGCTTCCCACCTTAACATAATAGGTTAATGACGTAGAGTAGGATTCTCATAGAGGAAATTCGAATAAATTCGATAAAATCCAAATTTTTGGTGATCGAAATTCTGAAAAAACCCCGAAATGTCGAGATTTTGCACTGGCTGATAGCTCTTGTTTATTTTGTACTCACTATTACTAAAGCAACAATGGCAATAAATATGCACCTATGCAACCGAAAATTGTATAATTACAATTGACTTAACTTTTAACATTTTCATAAATTAATCCTTTTTTCTCAATTCCATGGCAACCATATAGGAAAGCTGCTGAATATTCTGAAAATTATTTAACTGGAAGCCAGTTCTGCTTGAGGCAGCAATGGCTTCCAGGCAAATAAATTTCAAAATATTCAACAGATTATTTCTTTCATCGCAATGCATGTGTTACTGCCGCTTTGTATCATTGAAAATGCTACGATTTCATAGAACATTGTAAGCTTTTAAGGGCAATTTGACCCTTCTAATCCGCAAATGTCATTAATAAAAATCTTGTATTAATGTTTTGTATGTATTACACAGGATATCACTATTTCTGGGGGAAATCTTCTTTGTACATAAAAGTGTTATTTAATCCAGCTTAGAACCTCGGCCCATTCGAATGTGTGGTCTCTTTCTGTTATTTGAAATAAAGGAGCCGCTATCTCATGAAATGATGGATGTATCGCCGATAATATTTACAAAGCTAGAGGAAGCTGCAGGTGTCAGTGGCAGTGGCGGGTGTTTTCCACTCGGCTACTGCTCACGTCTTTTCGGGTTGGGTGGATATGCCTTTGGCCGATACGACATGGCCCAAGAACCCACACGTTTTAAGAAAGAAATGGAGGTTCAGTTTTAAGTTTGCGTTCCTGAAATGCTAAAAACCTTCGGCTAAGTTTGCCAAAGTTTGTTGAAATGTGGAGCCAAATACAATGACGTCGTCCAGATAATACACGCAGATCTGCCACTGGAGCTTGCAGAGCACCTATTCCATTAGACGCTCGAAAGTTCCAGAGGCATTGCAGAGACCATATGACATTTTTTCGGACAGGCCGTCACGACATGTAAACGCTGTTTTCGCATGATCGGCTTCATCCATGGCCACTTGCTAATAGCCACATGCCAGGTCCAAAGTACAGAACCACAGCACACCGGCCAAAGAGTCCAGAGCCAGATCGATGTTGGGAAGGGGATATGCATCTTTCACACTTAGGTCATCCAGGCATCTGTAGTCAATACAGAAGTGCAGTGATCCATCACTCTTACCATCAAGCACTATCCGGCTTGCCCAGGGAGTAGCAGAAGACTCATGTCTCCAACTTTCTCTTAACTTGGGTAAGCCTCTTTCTCCTTGTGTATCGGGAGATGCCGAACAGGCTGTTGAACTGGGCAGTTATGTCAGGTGTCGATGGAATGGAGCACCATGACGAGAAACTTTCCTTGTATGTAGAAAATAATCGACATATGCCATGTTTTTGTTCCTTATTTGAGCCGAATGTGGCACGTAGATAGAGATCTTGTAGGTACTCAGGAAGATCGTGTGGAGTGAGTGTGTGGTGCATGCTTGCTTACGGGAGTTTCTGTCGAGACAACCTCCATCAATTGGCCACATCATATGCAGGATTGAGGGTAATGGCATCGGCTGTGCCGTTGAAGACCCTAAAATGGATATGGTCTTTGTCAGTGGTTGAGACTAATATATGCGGGCTAGCGCATTGAGAGGCGGCCATGTAATCGGAATCCAGCTTCAACCTGGCAGTGTGTGCAGTGGAGCATAAGTGGGGTGCAGTGGCCCATAGCACACCCTCTTGGCTCAGTTCAATTGTAGCCGCACTTGCTAATAGTAGTGTACAAGTGTCCCAGGGGGATTCGTCGGCCATGTAAGCCGAGTTTGTGTTCCCGACAGTATATTACGGCTTTGGCAGCACTAAGAAAGTTGGTGCTAAGAAGGGCGTCATTCTGGATAGAGGCAATCACCACTTTTTTGGATGAATTGAAGTTCCTCTATCTAGGTGACAATATTTACAGTACCAACTACCGGGACGTTAGCCCCGGGGGCAGTCTGTAAGTATATCGTGGTGGGCCTGAGGGATGGCCGTCTATAAGGTGGGATGTTCTCATAGATGGGCATTCTCATAGATGGGCATGGTTAGGATGGTAATGGATGGGCCAGTATTGATGGTGGCGATAGTTGACACACTGCTGACCAGGCAATCACACTTGTAGATGACTTTGTGAGAAGTGCCGGGCAGTGTCTCTATCGACGTAGGCTGGTCACTGCCCCTAGGGATTTTGTCATCCTCTACGTATGTGGCCTGTTTCAAAATGGCTTCACTTAAAGTTAGAGGTGGCTGAGTGTGGAAGGGCCAGATCTGCTTGCGCTGCTTCTTGTGTGGCGCAGGAACGGGAATGGTTGGGGGAGGAGATGTGGTTATTGGTGTTGTGGTTGGCAGGATGTGTGTCGAGGTTGGTGGGGTGGTGCATTTGCTTGGAACTGGTAGGGACAGGCGTACTCTTTAGTCATCTTCGGCAGAACATAAGCCTATGGGCCAGAGACATATAGTATTAAAACATCGATTGACATAGAGAAAGGATGGCTTAGGGGTGACATCAGTTTCGCCGTAGTTACCCCAGACAAGTGCAGTTGGCGTGGGTACTTTAGCAATGGTGGAAGCCGATTGTGTTGTAGGTATGATGATGAATATGTGTGTACTGTTCATGGGTGTGTGTGTGGTGTATGTGTAATTATTGTGTTGACCACGCCCCGTGGTGAAATAAAGTTGGAGCCAGGAAAAGAAGAAGGGTACCATCTTAGCTTGCAAGCTGGTACCCATTCTAGTTTAATGGTGGTCAACTTGTGGTGGGTGTCGGTGTAGCTCGGCCAGGAGACAAATTATTGTAGGGTCGCCGATTAGGACAATTTCCTCTCCAATGGCCCGTGTGGTAACACTCGAAACATTGGTCTACAGAGGTGGGTGGGTGCGTGTTATGTTGTGCCACTGCCATGCTTAATGTGGTCACTAGGTTGGTAAGTGACGCCATCTGCACCACTATCTTCTCTAACCGCGTATTAATTTGTAATTTATGTGGATTATTCTGGCTTGGGCCGTTAATACCAGAAGGTGGAGAGTTTCCTTGGCACCACCCTCTACCTTTTGATTGATTATTATTTAGGCTATTCTGCCCATTATTAACTCTGTTGCCCAATGTTCTGTGCGTGAGGATTTCTGTTGGTCCCATACTACTGTCTTATCCTGCTGTGGTGGTGGCTGTGGTGGTGCTGTGTTTGAAGTTATTTATAGGAAGATTTTGGTGCTGAGTATTTTTCTCCCACTCTAGAAAGTGTTCAATATGTACGGCCGTGGCAGTTAGTGCCTTTAGGTAGCTGTATTCGGTTAAAATAGCTTTTCTTTTAACACAGATTCAGTGCATAGTCCGTCTATAGAGGTGTCTAACTGAAGGCATTTAACTCCATCGGCATTGATCTTCGTGTATGCCCTACTTACAAGCCGGTGGATTCGGGTCGCCAAGTCTGAGAGGATTTCATTTTATTTCCAGAGCAAATTCTTAAGCTGGAGGTGACTAGTTTCTCCTAGCACAGTATCGCCAAAACGTTCTGTCAAGGCCGCTTCCAGAAGAGTATACATAAGGGTACGGTGGGAACCTAAATTTACCAGTACTTTAATTTCGTCACCAGATATTCCCCATCTGCCGGTCATACCATGAGCTGGTTCGAGATATTTTCTCGAACTGACAACGGCAGATTTCCCAATCACCTTCCTCTTCGGGTGGTGGTGGGGTAGGATGACTCGGGTGTTGCCGGTGGCTACGGAGATTGGTGCAAAGCCAGAGGTTACAAAGAAAGCCGAAGGTGGTGGCGGATATGGTGCTGGGTGGTAATATGGTGCGAAAGGTTGTGAGTGATGGTGTCGCTGGTGTGGTGGCGAGGTCCGACGAATTGGATCACCTGTTGGTGCGTAGTATGTGTAGGGTGGTGGTTTTGGTGCATGGAATGCGATGCGCCGAAACAGGGTTTCTTCTCTTGCAAGCTCGGCCATCATATGGCGCAGGGGTTCATTTGGCCACTCTGATGTGTGCCCTCTGTATGGCGACAGGACCTGCGAAGATGCAGAGAATCATGTAGCATGTGTGGGTGCATCAATCCATGTTTTTTTAGCACGTTCTCTTCGCCCATATCTCGGCACAGGGGAATGCGAGGAGCGCCGAGGTATTGGTGAAGAAGCATGTATAGGTGGCAAAGTGAGAACAGCAGTCCTCGTCTGATGGTGACTGTGGTTGGCGAGCATTGCCTCCTTGTAGGATGTAGTTTCCGAAGTTTATAGTCGAGTGTGGTGTGCGCCGACCATAAGAGGCTTCGGATACAGTTAGGAAGGACACATTAGCTTTTGATGCGTCAATGAATGGCCCCTCACTAATATGTGAGTAATCTCGCTGATAAGGTGCATTATTTATAGTATTGAGCGGTTGTATGGTTACATGATGCACGGTTCCTACATCGGAACAATGCCTTACAGGTATATTAGTATATTGATTGAAAAAGACCGACATGGTAACCATTTCCAGGTGGTCGTGGGTAGTTACGATGTCTTGAGCCCCTCATAAGGCGCCACTTGTAGCGTCGTTGTATCTGCCTACCTCCTCATTCATGGGTCCCGGTCCATGCACGATGTATGGATCAGCCAAACGGATGTTCTAGTTAGTTTTCGTGGATTCCCGTTCATCAGAGGTGGGAATCAGACGCTCTGAAGAATACAAAAAGCCGATCTCTGGGATTGGTGGGACGATAACATTCAAGTGAGGCCGAGCAAGGATTCCTGCATAGACCGAAATTACACACCATGGTCCCATCTGTGATGCTTGTCAATCCGGTGTTGCGTGCATGCATGTTTATACTGGTTTATACTAATACTAATTCATAGTTATAGCTCGGCACAGCTATAGGCGAAGGCCAAAGGTTGGATTGGGTCAGTTTAATCTGATGTTAGACTTACTGATTTACTGAGCTACTGTCTCTAGCTGATTGGTATCTCGTCAGAGAAGGACTTATCTTACACAGTACCTAAGTAACAAAGGGGTCACCAAGGCTTCCTATGCACAGAATTAGACTATATAAAAATAACCTTCTCCATCAATATAATTCATCCAACCGCAGTTGGGCCTAACATGTGTATTGGGAAGTGATTGTGTGAATTTATATGTGTATGTGCACTGTTTTATGAGAAACGGCAGGTCAGTTTAGATAGGCCGGAGTCAGTCAAAAATTGAGATCGTTGCTGCTGGCACTTTTGGCTCTTTTGTGGCCCTTTTGTTTGGACTATTTTTTACAGGTAAACCAATAGACCTTGGTGGTACCTGAAATGAGCTTTAAAACAAACAGCCGCTTTTAAGACTACAGCAACATCCTCGGCTTGTTAGTGGGGTTCTAACACAGGTAACTGAGATGTTGCCTATGCTAGATTGGGCCGAACTTGTGTCGTTTCTAGGCACAAAAAGGGCTTCCTAGTGTAGATTGTTGATCTAAAGAATCTAATGTTAATGTACTATTGATGGTGTGTTATGTTTAAGATGGTGAGTGTGAGGTACAATATATAAGGTACAGGAATTTGGCACAAAAATATAATTAGTCACCTACCGGTAAAACCGGGTTGGGTATTGTGTGTGTGTGTTTTGGGGGTGGGGTTTGTGGTGGTGGGGGGGGGGGGTGTTGGTGTCGGTGGGTGGGTGGTGGTGAATATAGGTTTGTACTCCATCTGTCCATCTGTCTGTCCCCGTCCATCTGTCCATCTGTCGCAGTTGGTTTGTTCACAGCCCTTCAAGGTATTCAATTGAGAATTAGTACATTGCTTTATCATGACAAGTTACAGAGCAAGTTCGAGTTTCAGGCGTATGCATCAATTTTTTATGGCGTTATGCCCCTTTTGACTTGAGAAATGCGAAAAATATCAGCTTTTCCCGCACAATTTTTCGCACTCCTTCATGATATTTACGGGGAAATCTGTACATCGCTTTAGTATAAGGAGTTACAGAGCAGGCTCGAGTTTCAGACATTTTCGTCAGTTTTTCATGGAGTAATGCCCCTTTCAACTTATGAAATACGGAAAATATTATTTTCCGCACATTTTCCTGCAGTCTTTTAAGATATTCTAATGAGAATTGCTACATTACTTTGTTATGAGAAGTTACAGACCAAGTTCGAGTTTCAGGTCTATGCGTCAATTTTTGATGGAGTTATGCCCCATTCGACTTAAGAAATACGAAAAATATCAGCTTTCCACACTTTTTTTCGCACCCCTTCAAAATATTTAAGGGAAAATAGATACATCGCTTTAGTATACGGAGTGACAGAGTAAGTTCGAGTTTCAGACATTTTCGTCAATTTTTCATGGAGTTATGCCCCCTTTCGTCTTATGAAACACGAAAAATATTCGTTTTCCGCACTTTTTCTCGCAGTCTTTCAAGATATTCAACTGAGAATTGGTATGTTGCTTTGTTATCAGAAATTACAGAGCAAGTTCGAGTTTCAGGAGTTTGCATTAATTTTGGATGGACTAACGTCCCCTTCTGACATGAAATAAAAAAAATATCGTTTTTTCACACTTTTTTTCATACTCCTTCAACAGCAATTAACAAACGGGCGAACGCCGCAGTTTCGTGTAGAAGACTCAGTCATAGTGGTGGTGAATGAGCCTATGAAGCTCAGTACCCAGAATGATCCGGAGTATGATGTCTATCGGATCAATGGCCCTGTGGCCCATATTCGCCATCAGAGATCTGGAAAGACTCCAGTTCTTAACATTCTTAAACTCAGAATTGTAGACCATGAAATGTGTTGGGACACAATGGCTCATCAGGAAGCCTGGTAAAGGCACTGCTCCTAGCCAGCCATTACTGGACAGTGCGGCTCTGGAAAAACTGAGTGAATTCCGTATGGTACCTGTACCACCTATTGTTTCAGTAGGGGAACCTGGTCCTTCACGACCTAAAGCGCCACCTAGTCCATCAAGGGAGGTGCCTGTTCAACCCGAGGTGGAAGAACCCATTAGTGAGTCAATCATGGATGATGAGGAGATGGGACAATCAGTAATAACAGACGATGATGCATCAATGATGGATTTAACTCCGGCTGAGTCCAGACACATATTTGGCCGAACCCCAAATTCAAGGTATGGATTGCGTAAGCATCCACATAAGCCAGATTACTTCAGCGCCATGAAGGTAAAACAACCTTGCAGCACTGTGATTAGTCACCCTGTGTCTTATGCGTAATTCATTCACAATATAATTGCCATCATTAACCGTCATATCTCACTCACTGCATGGTAGATAGTCTGCTTTGCTAACGTGCTTTATCTGTAAAAGTCCATTTTTAGAATAGATTCCACATTGTTGTTTAATTTGTGCGTACATAAAAAATTAGTTTGTATATTCAACAGATATCGGTAGAATAACATCACCTGATATTCAACAGTTAGTAGTCTGTAATTCAGTGTCAGTTAACATTTTGGTTTTACGTTTACTCTTCAAATTGGATAATGAATCTATCTAAGGTTTTGATGCTGTTAATTATAATTTCTGTAACCCTGGTTCACGGGAGGAGACCTACAGTGTTAAGTAAATTCCTTAGAGTTGATGAGTGCAAGACCATTACTCGGATGTTGCACATCACTGTTTCTGCTTTATCCATTATCAGAATGATACTGGGAATATTACCCATGGGTAATGATGTTAGCCACGGCGAAACATGTAACCATAAATGGACAGTTTTCTGAGGACTATCATAATTTTAATGGGGAAGAGTGGGTTTATGATCCGTAATGTATACATGTATTGACAATAATATATACGTCCATTATGGCCTATGAGTACTGGTATACCAAAATGATGCCAGTACTGAACATGACGAACATTGACGTAATGGATATACTGAACCGGACACAGATAATTAGACACCTTGAGCACACCAGGTGGGAACGTTTACAGAAGGTCAAATTAGTAGGTCTAGCACCTTTATCAGAAATATATATCAATGCGACCGGTATCAACGTGATAGGACATAACTCTGTTATCGTAATTGCTTTATCTACTTGTATTATTATATTCTTTATATTATTTATTTCATATCGGTGTGGTGTCCTACCGAGAGTCTTAGTGGGTTTAAGACGATGCGGTTCCAATGAGGAGAATCAGAGGAGCTCTGGGCTGAAGCATGACTGGGTCCATACGCCGATCAACCGAGGTGGGGTGACGAAGAACCAACAATGGTGATGAGCACAATGGAACATAGCTCGGGACCACCGGTTCTGACAAATCTAGTAATGCAGATCCCGGGCATATCTTTTGATGCACCATTTTAGTAAAGTACCCGATTGGTACTATAAGTGTCTGACTGACACACATTTTCGTATGATAATGTATTTTGTAATTACTGTATTGTTCATTTTTGTTGTACCTGCGTGGCAGCATTAGCTTTCACTTTTTGTACAGTTTTCCGTCTAATGGTTCTGCTTTGCCGGATATACTTCATCATCATTATTTTATCGTATTTGTACATAAGTTTTATTTTTTTTATTGTGAGTAACCGCATGATTAAGAATTAATGATAGGCATACTACTATGGTTTACATTGTTGATGTTGCATACAATTTATCTTGTATTTTGGATGGTGTATTTAGATTTATTGACGATATGTACATGTTGGTTGGATGATTTTAGATTGAGATGCCGTTGTAAATTCTCCACAAGTGATTAGGAGTGGGGAGAGATTAGAGTGTTGTTGATGGAGCACAGCAGTTAAGCGACCATTCGTACGATGGTCGCTTAACTTCGGTTGGTGGGCATATGTAGATATCCGGATTCGGATCTGGGGATTTTGAGGAAGTAGCTAGCCTCAAGATTGTCGGTTCCTGTCTTAAACATTATTTGCATATGACCTCTTGACCTGGCGATTCTGAAGCCCAAATCTTCTGTTAATCTTTTTAGTAGTCTTTCAGATAAGTTCATCTCAGTTATAAATATTTTCTATGTCACGACAACGTCATCGTGATTTATATATATCATTTATGAGAAACCGTCTATGTAATATATGTGTGTGGGTGTGTGTACATGTATGTGTACGTTTGAACATGCATGCAATTAGATTGAAGTTTGAACCTTGTTTTTATTTATGTAATAAATATCATGTATATAGATGATGAGCAGGACGACCTAGTAAGGAGTGTGTAATGTGGTAACCTATTTTACGCTGTGCGCTGAAATACGATATACATTTTAACTTATGAATCAAGGACGGACGAACAGACAAAAAGGAATGATAGCCAGTAGAAGGAAGAATGACCATTTACTTTAGTAATGGCGTGGGTCTATAGTGAAGACAGCAAGTGTCATTGTTAATAAATGCAGCGTGAATGGAATGCAATGGTTGAAAGAATTACTTACTGTTTGACAGCAGCAGATGCAAACTATTTCGAGTACAATCCGCAACAACAAATGCAAACGTTTGTAAAACAAACGCAAACTATTTGTTAGTTCATAACAACAACTGCAAACTATTGTACGTCCAAAGGTTAAACGCATTTCATGATAGTGTTATAGAATTTATACAAAATCCAAGCATGGTTAGTTAGGCCTGTATGAAAAATTGCTTTTGTTATTACTGAATGAATTTTGATGCTACGCATATTAGCGGTGGTATATGAGCGAATTCTAAGGATTCAGATAGACGTCCATGGCCGAGCTGTCAAGCTGAACAATAACATGAAACTAACCCTGGAATCACAACAACATGACGTCAGTATGGTGCAATATCAACAAGATGTGATATATCATTCAAAACAGTTCCAGCAAGAACTAGTTAGAACTAGTTGAACGCACACATCTTCAAGAGAGTTTGTGGGGATTCTATTTGGTGGGCAATGAGGCTTGACCAATCAGAAATCGACATACCTCTTTTTGCTCCTGTTGTGTGACGATAGTTATGAACGTCCTTTTACACTATATAAGAAACTGTTGACTGTGTTCTTGACCACTTTACCATCCATTGATCCTGAGATTACTTAGAAGTAGTTAGTTTCGGCAATTCTTAGGTTACCAGTCATCGATTGATATTTAAGTTTGTATGAGTTTAAAACAGTTTCAGTCTGCAATACGATTTATTACTTTCTCTTGTTATATAAGTTAATAAAAGTATATTCGTTAAATCTATCAGTTGTTAAGTTCAATCTGTGATTATAGAAAAACACATCGTCTTTTCCGAACCCAGAGAATCTTCTGCAGTCAGATACAAGCCCGAGTCTTCATAATCAAGTTAGTATCATTCTTATTTCCGAATCCGAGTTCCCGCCTACTCAATGTGTTATGACTTTAGAGGTACTACTGTGACTGCTCCTTAGTATGAGTATTTAGTACATGCGCCTATTTTATAGCGTACGATATCTCCGCTATTCCTCCTCTGATTTTAATTTGTTATGCAGATTCGGATTTCTGAGATGATTTTGTTTTAGATTCGCCCATCGATGGAGCGAAGGGGACCCATATTAACGGGTTTGAGGACACTGGAAATATATACATAAAAGATGTCAGCTCTATACCTACAGTATAATGCGCTTGGCCTATCTGATTTGTTGCGTATGCTCGGTAGGCGATCTTACGAACTAAGTTTTCTCAGCATGTCATGATACACGCACTATGCATACGAACCTTTATGATTGTATTAGAGAGATGAAGAGAGAAAGAGAGGAACTTGTTATTCTGCAAAGAATTTAATAAAGTTGTTGCTGTCTTAGTTTAGCAACGACTACCAATCGAATTGTTTGAAACATCTTCAGAAAGTGTTACTACATTGAAAGTCCTACTGATTATTTTGATAACAATTTTCTTGAAAGTTATTGCTGCAACGATTGTTAGTCAAATTGTTTTGAAACTTCCGCTATTAACGCTTGCATTGTCTGATAATTATTTCGCGAACATTTGAAGGAAAGTTGTTGTTGTTATAGCCTGCAACAATGTTCACTTAAATTGCTATAAAAATATCTAGCCTAGCACGTTTCACTTCTGCCATAGGAAATGTAGGTTTAGAATCGAAATTCTATACTCATATTATGCGTTATCTAGGTATCTCTTTTCACCTCGGCCATCACCAGTACAGTGACTATAATTATCACGGTAATTGTTTTGTAGAGCACATTGCCCAACTGCGAGAACAATAGAATCCCAAATAATGGCGGCTACAAATATCAAACTAAAATGTCGGCTTAGAAAAATACGATCGTCACTGATTCGTTCTAAATATTTCTAAACCTATTGCTTCAGGATAACTTTAAGCACACGTGTACGATCAATTGACTATTCACGGTAAGATATATTTGTAAAGCTAAGACTTTGATCCTTTGCCAGTGGCTATTTTGACATTGCAGGGTTCAATATATATCTAACGTGGTATAGCATTAACTAAATATATAAAGGTCTTGAAATGAGACGTCGGTGGTGAAATACCTGGTCGTGATTTATTCATTCTTATTTCAGAAAAGTGTCCTCGGGTCATTTTATGAGTCGGTTTACTTATACTATTCAAAGAAAATGATGTTACACACAACACCAGGGACATTGACCTTTCCAGTTTTAGCTATGCCCCGTCCATCTCTATCTAAGCTTCACCCACACCTTGTCAGTGTTGGGATCGATCGATCTCTGAACTACTTGACTATCAATTTCCAGAAAACTATACAGGTAAGCTGTTAAATATTGTGAAACTAATTTGACTGGGTGCTGTTGCTGCCTATGGCAGCAACAGCGTTCAATGAAATTAGTTTCAACATATTCAACAGAATGTTTATTAAGTGGCAAATACATACAATTCGTACAACGTGTCGGACTATTAAGCGTTAAAGACGGACTATGTCGAGTCATTTATGACGTCATGATTATGACGTCATCCTACATGTCACGTAGCTGATTATGACGTCATATGACGTCATATGATGGGTGGATAAGCATGGAAAGGTCCATTCTAAAGACAGCCATAGTTATTCATAGCACAGTCATCACACCGCACGTACATTATCTCAGCACAATTGAGGAATTCAGTTTCTCAGTCAATCATATGGCGTCATAATCAACTACGAGACGTGTAGAATGACGTCACAATCAATTAGGTCATCAATGACTCGATTTAGTCTGTCTTAAGATCTCAATAGTCCGACACGTTATACAAATTGTATGTCGTTACTATTTAATAAACAAGATTTTGAATAATTTAATACTCATTTGACTGGGTGCTGTTGCCATAGGCAACAACAGAATCCAGTCAAATTATTATCAAAATATTCAACAGCTTACCTGTTCCCTTACTTCTGAACAGTGTGGGAGGAGCTTAGATAAAATGGGTGGTGCATAGCTAAAACTGGATTCCTCCATTAAATTCGCTAAACTAATTTTTTAGTAATTTTAACTCTTTCATCACAGAGGTCTAAGGTCTCGCTTCCGAATAAGATGATATGTACAATTTAAAGGGCTAGTTTCCTGTAGGAACCCTCACCAAGAGAACTCATTGTACCGGGGCAATCGATTGCGGCTCTCTTACCCATGTGGTCCCTCCATCACCTGTCACATTGAGCAATCTCTCTGTCACAGGGACAGGCAGGTGTCTGTCGTAAAGTTTTGACCTGAATAAAAGCGTGATAGTTTGACCAATCTGACTGAATGAGGTACAACCTAAACACACTGAATGACTTCAACGACAATCTAAACACACGCATCCTTTGCAAATATCATATTCTGTTTATTACACTTTTACGATCATATTCCGTATATGGAACTGGGGTCATTCTATAGTAGTGGTACATATATCAAGTCACATACATGCCACCCTCGACACCTCTCTGGTTATTAGCCAAAGCACTTTGGGAAGTTGCCTATCTACAAATAACATTTGCCATCTTATTGTTATTTTGACAATAACCCAGACACTTCATCTGGGTGAAATCTATCACACGAGTTAGAGGTAAGATATAAATATGTCACTTTTTATGAGCTGTTCAATTTTACATAGGCGATATTATATAGGTAATTATGCGGGAATTCGTAATTATGATTTTTTAATTTTTCACAAAGAATGATACATATCTACTCCATGGGCAGTGTCACCATTATCGGCAAACAGCTGATGAGCACCCAAACGGGCGAAACTGGTCGTGGAGTGGATGAGTCAAATCACATTTGTAGATTAGGTCACGTCACATCCTCTTTAAGTGTGACATATAATGCGCATGAGATGACGCCACGTGTTACTATATTCCCGCGAACAAGTCAGAGGTACAGGACAGAATGTGGCAAATAGTTTGCTATCCTAGACATCACCACAAAATAGGCCATAATATAAAACAAGATAAATTTAGAATGAATGCCCAATGAGGAAAGAAAATTAAATTTTCCTCTAATATATCTTAGATTTAATTTTTATTTAACATATAATCATGTATCTTCTGAATACTGAATAGTCTAAGACAATGTGGTGTTGACATTAGCCAGTCTGTAATAGAGTAAACAAGTGGGTAGATGGTCCTAACATAAATGTTTTTGAAACATACTAAGATAACATTGAAGAGTAAATAAAGAAAACAAAAGTAGCTAATTGACCTTTCCGGTGTTAGCTATGCCCCGCCAATCTCTAGCTAATTGACCTTTCCGGTTTTAGCTATGCCCCGCCAATCTCTAGCTAAGCTCCACCCGCACATCCCTCGTGTTGGGATCGATCGATCTCCGAACACCCTGACTATCAATTTCCAAAAAAATACACAGGTAAGCTGTTGAATATTTTGAAACTAATTTGACTTTGCGCTGTTGCTGCCTAAGGCAGGAACAGCGCCTAGTCAAATTACTTTCAAAATATTCACCAGCATGTTTATTAAATAGCAAAGAATTACAAAGACATACAATTCATACAACGTGTCGGAGTATTTGAGATTTGATGACGGTTTATATGGAACCCTTTGTGACATAATGATTGTGACGTCATCTTACACGCGCTGAGCTGATTATGACATCATACGAGGTCAGATGATGGAGGGATACTCTGGAAAGGTGAATTGTTCACCATACAAAGTAACACACCATGGTTAGGCTGTACTGTTCCTGTGAATATTGAACACGGTTGCAAGGTTCGTGTGCGAAACTGTGGTACTATTAATATATTTAGTTTTATTGATAGCTGTCCTACAAAACGTAGAGACATTATCTAAATCCTTACCCATAGTTCTTCAAGAAGATCTGTGAAATGAGTCATGTGTTTGAGTGTTTGAGGAACTTGTATAATGTGCTCATAGTAATGCCGTCGTTGAAGACATTCAGTGGGGCTTATAGCTGTGTAGTGTGAACTCGAACCTGGACGCAATATTGGAGTATTATCAAACTAATCTTGCGATGACAGACACAGTTATTTCTTGCCGTATTAGCCCTTTAGACCAAGTAAACAAACGCCGATCAGATACAGTATTTTTTCTAAGCGATTCAGAATAAGGAATTAGTCAGGAAGGTATAAATGAAATCTCGGCTTAATGGACTAAAGAAAATCTAACTCAACACATTTTGGACGCAAGAACTGAAAATTATCCATTAGGACATTACTTACACAACAAACCAGCGAAGACAAGGACTGTGGACAGGCGACCCGCCATCCCACGTGCACGCTCTCTCTCTCTCTCTCTCTCTCTCTCTCTCTTTCTCTCTCTCTCTCTCTCTCTCTCTCTCTCTCTCTCTCTCTCGACGATCGCCAGACAGTCGCCCGCCACGCCAGCCGTCCCACCCTAAGGATCTCCCTCCTCGAGCCCCAGCAGGTAGTGTCAGTTGAGCGATGATAGTCCAGGCGAACCTTCATGGCGAGCGCTGTCCAACAGACTCTGGGCCCCTCTGGGCACCATTCGGGTCCTCCCGCAGGCCGCAGTGCAGTGGGCCTCGGGTCTAGCAGCGGTAATCCCTTCGGTCGGGCATCTTCCACAAATTTTTGATGACCGGAGTGGTCAGTCATCTCCTTGGAGACATATAAGTTCGGACAGGCATCCCCAGCATGGCTTAAAGCCTGTATCCAGATCTGGGCCCCAGTTAACGGGGGTGGGGGAGTGTTCTCCGCCACTCACACTGGCATTGTCTCTCTCGGGCGCTACTAGGGGAGCGAGCGGGGGAGGGAGAGATAACCAAACGCGGGAGAACTGGCTTTCCTAATGTTTAGTTTTCTTCCTAATCTCGGTGCGCGGTATTTTAGCTGTAGGCCAAAAGCTGGCACATGCAAGCGATGTTGGCAGCAATTTGCGTTTCCCCGAACACCTCAGGGTCCTATCCCAGCTATGGTCGCCTCGAAGGCCCAGAGGCCTATAGAGTGGTTGAGGGCGGGGGTGGTGAGGAATATATGTGTGATAAGCTGCCTCGGGGAAGTAGGAGGGCGCTAAACGGTCGGGGAGACAACGGGCCTCTTTATCCCTAGTGGTCGTTAAGTCGCTAGAGGTCACTAATCGTCATTGTCAGTCAATACAACTAAGGTTAGTCAGCCGTACTAGTGTTGCTTGGTGATAATATTACTATTTATTCTCCATCGATCCACATAAAGCGGGTCATACTTTGTTACTTGCGGGGGGGGGGGGGGGTCGTGGCTCGTGGGGTGGGGGGGAGCAGACAGAAATGGGAGAAGGGATTTAGAGGGGATCCACGTGAGGTGGTGTTTTTAGTTAGCTATTAAATGCGTGTGGGTTAAGGTCTCAGTCAGCTGCAAAGGACATGATCGGTTCGGTTATAGCGAGAATTCCACTCCGAGTCTAGTTTGCCCTGCATGTCATCAAAAAGTGATTGACGCAGTACAATAAGCGGCCCTTCTCAGTTTCAGACGTGCAAATAGACCTGAATAACTAACTGAGAAATGATGTTAGTGGAACCTCCGCCGAATCCAGGTGCTAAGAAGACGCTTTGGGTATGAAAAAGATTTAGGCAATGTAGAGCTTATCTGGATCGGTCGCTCAGAACCAGTGTTAACCGCTGGACAAAGTAATTACATAAAATGTTTATTCTCACCGCTGGCCAAGCAGCCTAAAAATAAAAGGAAAAATCTTAGCCCTGGCTAGGAGGGGTTTTGCCACCCATGTCGAAAAGTGTAGCCTAAGGGGACACGTTTGCCTTAGTGCGGTGGTGCAGAAGTTTAAAGCAGCAGAGCTCCATCGAAAAATATACCATTAGAAAATGGGTCTTGAGACCAGTTGGGTGGCCGTAGGGACAGTGGAGGCTAGTCGTAGCTTCTAAAGTGGGAATGGCCTTATGTAGCACGAATCAGTATTGCGAGGTCAAAGTCGTTCACAGTGGGCAGTAGCAAGAGCGGCTACGAGGTCTTTTTCGAGTGGAGGAAAGCGAGCTGGGAGGCATAACGAACCGAGGTCTCAGCTTTCCTAGTCCTAACGTATAATTTTCCTACTCGTAGTATAATTCGAAGCAGCGCAGATCAGAGAGATGCTATGCTCACACAGAGTGTAGCAAGTTCAAAAGAAGGGGCGCTAATGGGGAAAGGTGGTAGAATTCCACCAGCAATGATAACTTACTTAAGGGCCGGTCCAAGTGAAAAATGTGAGAGACCTACTGAGTAATGGAGAGGTGCTGCCTTTTTGGTGGGAACTCGAGCTCGAGGCGCATGGTTACGGGCGGGGTGTGGGGGTGTGGGGTGTGTGGGCGTCACCTTCTTCGAAAGAAGTGGCAGAAGAGGAGAGCATCCTGCTTCGCTAAGTGGCTTTTATTTTCAGCAAAAAGTGTGATGGCGCCACGGCACTATTTAATTTAGCTTCATGCCGGATGGGGTGTGGGAGCGCAGTCCACAGAGAGCGGCTAAGACTGGCGGTCCCTTTTTCAGTACATTCCCAGTCGAAAAGCCAAGAAGGAGGAACTGCCGCTTAACAGCGGAGGAAAATAAAACAAGGCGCTTAAGGCAGTAAAATTTAAAGTCTGTAGAGTAAAAGCAAATTAGATTGGTTTGTAGATTTAACATATCATCATGCACAATTCAGTCTGTTTTTTAAGTGTGGTAGAAAGTCCAGTATTCGCAGTTCACTGTCCCGTCGAACGTGGGTTCTAGGTTTTGCTATTGTTGGTTTTTAACCAGCCTCGGTAGGTATATTCCTGAGACACAACGTCACGTGGTGACTAAATCTTCGACAGGCAACGATCACAATAAGCCGATCAGACAGTACCATTTTTCTTTTGGAATGGAAGAAAATTCAGTGCTACTTCACATGAAGTGCGGTCACAGAATGACGACACAGTAGGAGAGAAAATACTCCATCTAGAATCTAGTGACACAAGGCGGAGTGGTAAATTTCGGAACCAATGGTCACAAAAATAGGAAAGTTCCGTCATAGTGTGGAAATCCTCCACAGTCGGAGATGAGTACCGATCGGAGTTTTCTTCCCGAGTTCTTGGGCTGTAGATGAAGGGTGGCAGAATTGATCACGGACGAAGTTTAGACATGGCTAAAGTCGAAAGGCAGCCTGTGTGCTGTTGAATCTACTTCTTGTTTGAAAGTTATGAGGCGGAGCAGGATTTTCCAGATCAGCGAGATCTTTTGAAGTGGCTGAGTTCACAGCGGAGATCTCTAGAAGCAGAAGAATTTGTAACTGTAGTTATGAGTTCTTAAATTAGACCACTTTTTGTTGGCGGCCTTTATAAAAATTTGGCTCTCCATTGCCTATGTAAATGCCAACCCGCTGCCAGCAGTCGAAGTCCCAAAAGTTCTGCAGTGCAATTCCCCTTCATTTCTGAACTGGGGAGTGGAGGGACTGACCGTCGACCGGAGTTGTTATCGACGCAGCCCTAGGGTACCTCTACATGGCTGTTTTATGGTGGAGAACGTTTGGCTTTTATACTCTCAGGCTCTGCATCTCATTATTTCTTATTTGGAAGCTTTCCTTAGTGAGCAACAGCCAATCGGCGGTTGTTCTTATACTCCCGCTAGTCTCCATAGAGTTCTAGCTGTAGTCTGCGAGTTTAATGGCAAGTTGTATTTCAAGTTATTTTCTCTCAGGGAATGCCTGATTATCCCTTATTTAAAGGTTGCTCCTTTTCCGTTTTGACCCGTTATTATCGTGATGAGGAAGATAAAGTCTCGACCATTCTACAGGTACCAAACATTCTCGGAAACTTTTCTGATCATGGTCATTTTACGCGAGGAAGATGTCGTGCAGAGATGGTATATACAAGCTAAAAGTGTCCACTCAGTCATGAGCCCTATTAGTAAGAAATCCCTGTCTATTACGGTAGTACTCCCAGCGGTCCGGCGCCTGCGCAGAGAGGGTAAATCGTGTCTGAGACATTTTCACCATCGTACGTGCTTTAGGTACAGGCGTCCCCCAGAACTGTCAAAATGCGTTCGGGAGAGCGAATTACCGGTTCGGGTTTGCCTAGTCCTTCCCGTTCCCTATCACAAAGACATTCGAATGTACACTAACTGTATCAACGTGTATCTTCACCCTAAAATAATGTTGACAGAAAAACAATAGCGTAAAATATATTCCTCAACCATAACCATGATAAAATAGTTCATTATATTGTTATAGACCATGGACTTCACATTAGGTTGACGGAATGTGAATTTGGACACTTAAAATAACTAAGTGGAAACTTCAATGTGTTTCAGCACAAAACCCATGAAAAAGCACAGACAATATTTTGTATCATTTTATAAATTCTTGGTAATCTTTGAAAATAGAGATGTCCTAAATACTGAAAAAGGTCTATGGTATGTGGCAATGGGTGTGAAGACGAAGAAAAGTTATGTGGCATTAACAAAAATAAAATCAGTAATTAATTAATCTTCTGGAAAATTGGCCAAAGGCGAAATTACAATATCAGAAAAGGACTCTCTTGGGGACGGGTGCGTGCGTGCGTGCGTGCGTGCGTGCGTGCGTGCGTGCGTGCGTGCGTGCGTGCGTGCGTGCGTGCGTGCGTGCGTGCGTGCGTGCGTGCGTGCGTGCGTGCGTGCGTGCGTGTGTGTGTAGTTGTGGGGGGGGGGAGTGCGGGGATGGTGCTGCTTCCACTACAATGCCAAGTGCGTGCGTGCGTGCGTGCGTGTGTGCGTGCGTGCGTGCGTGCCTGCGTGCGTGCGTGCGTGCGTGCGTGTGTGTGTATGTGTGTGCGTGTGTACATGCGTGCTTGTTGCAAAGATATAATTTTGTGACCCGGCAATCCATCGAATCTTTATTACAAGTTTTTAGACACCAGTCAATTTATTAGAAATGAAGCCTGAAATAGCTTCCCAGATAGACTAATACTTTTCTGGGATCTTCTGCTTATGTCAATTCATTTCCTTAGTCAATCATATGACGTCATACTCAACTACGCGACGTGTAGGCTGACGCCATAATCATTACGTCATGAATGATTCGATTTAGTCAGCCTTAAAAGCTTAATAGTCCGACACGTTGTACGAATTATAGGTCTTTACCATTTAATACACATTCTGTTGAATACTTTGAAACTAATTTAACAGGGCGCTGTTGGTGCCATAGGCAAGAGCACCCAGTTAAATTAGTTTCAAAATATTTAACAGATTACCTGTATAGCTTTCTGGAAATTGATAGTCAGGGAGTTCAGGAATCGACCGATCCCAACACCAGCGAGGTGTCGGTGGAGCTTAGTTAGAGATTGATGGAGCATAGCTAAACTGGAAAGGGCCTTCAATTAGAAAAACTGTGTGAAATGGATTCCAGAGTAAAATTTTCAAAATTATCCTGTGAGATACCATGATGCCCCTGCTTATCACGAATCGTCCGGCAGATACGGCTCAAATAAAAAAGAACATTTCCTGCACCCATGTGCACTGTATGTGTAGTAGGCCCCCACAGGCACCCTTCCACACTCCGCTACAACGTAGTAGAAAATCGAGTTTCTTTGAAGACATATATAGTTGTAATTATACATTTTATTCACATTACTTGCGTGTTGATTTCATTCATTGTCACAGCATCTCCATGGTGAGCAGTTCTTGAGCAGTATGCCAGACGATACTAGCACAGCTATGTCTACATTTGTGGATGACCATGATAACTGGGAGAAGAACTACCAGCGGACTGAGACAGCATGCACACGGCTAAAGAGAAGGGTCCAAACTATTGAGTTATGTGTTTGCATGTTGCCAGAATGAAATAACTCTAAGAACTAGAATACACTGTAGGGAGATGCTGACTTACTCCTTTTGCGCCCTATCTTAGCAATGCACTTAGTGGCCCCAGTGACCTAGATATTTGATCGGTTGTCATTAAACTGCAAACAATCATGAACTGTCGTAATATGAAGACGTGTGCTAAATCTGGTGATTCTGCCTTCTTGCACTTCAGAATTATGGACAATATGATAACATGAATGGATGTGCCAAATTTGTTATTCTATCTACATGCATTCTGCATGTATGGCTAGAAATGTGTATTTCTGGATGCGCTAAGTGACCCTGTGAACACGCGCTCACGCACAGGCACGTGCGCGAGCACGCGCTGATGCATGCGCGCGCGTGAGAGTGCGCGCACGCACACAGACGGTACACCGCAATACTCACACCGGCCTTCGGCGACGTGAGTAATAACGAAACACCTTCAAGTCCAATATATCAAAAAATGGCAAACACAGATGAGCGTACCGTGGTAGGGGAAATATACAACTGCTTAAACCCTAAAGCTAATTGCTCGTAACATAATTTTATTTACAAGGATTAGGAGAAGCAACCGTCGACTCCCAATAGAACACATCGTACTACGCCCACTCACATATCTCCGCTATATGTGGCCTCAGTCCTTTGATCTCTTGCTATGTGAAGTAACATTACAAGGTGGGCTGTCATCCGGGCGGGGTTCAATTCCCGCTCGGTTGTCTGGCGATCAGGTGGCTGAATATTCAAACATTGCCTCTCTCCATTGAGGAGTATAAATGGGTACCGGTGGAAAAACTGGGGACGTTACCAATACTAGACTGAAATAAAAAACTAGCCTAGATATGGCGTGAATGGGACATGGAATTCGGGACTCGATAGACGCCAATCAAACCAATAACTTCTAGTACTCAATACTGCGCGACTGCCACTATAATAATGATGAGAATATTGAACGCTACCATGTCCTAATGTTGTACACTAACGTCCAAAATATGTTGAAACAACTACATATTAATAATATAAATATATTGATTTAGTAAAATAACAACCTATTTGCGCGATGAGTTTAAATTCTAACTCAGACTGTAACTGTCGTTATTATCTATAATATTTATAATAATGATGATATATGATAATACTAGTTATAATACTGATAATAATGTGTAGATGTGTATTGATTCCTACTCAATATAACTGTATGTAAATGTTCCCCATATGTCACGTTGTGACCTGGGAGTAATAAGACAAACTTGAAACTTGATACGGGAGAAGCGCTGGAGGGCGACACCCGTGCAATGGGACAATGACTAGAATAGGGCCGATGGGAACGAGTGGCCTGAGATGAAAGCATGGGTACCCGTTGCAACCAAAACGAAATAGGAGACCAATTCCATTATATATTTATTTACAATTTAAAAAAAGATAAATGACTAGAAATATTGCGAAAAAGTGATCGTAACAGGACCAACTTTCTTCATATTCTACCATTTTGTCTCAACCAACTAACTAATAAATCTGCCACAGGATTAAAATAATTAATAAGAATTTCCAACGTTGACGAATCCTCCGTAATAGACTGTGTGTTTTGGCTGATGTGGAAGATCAATCTAGAGAGCATTTACGAACGAACTAGTTTTCCGTCTTCCAACGTCACCTTAAGGGTGGTTGTCCATGTACGAGGTTTTAAACCGCGTGACTATCCGCCTTGCCGTTGCCCGCGTGGCAAACCCATTTCTATGTGGGCATTTTTTTAGCTCTATAGTTATTATTTACAACTGTTCTCCTGCAACAAGAGGAATCTACAATGGTGAATATGGTCTTAGCCAATCATAAATCAATTCCAAGCGGCTAGCCGCTCGTAGTTTTCAATTTGTGTTTTAAAATCGAGCAAAGATAGACTTTTCCACTAACTAAAAGTTACATTGTAAAACAACTATATCGATTGTAAACCGCCTCCCAGCAGCCGCTAGCGGCCCGAAAAACGCGTGCATGGAAAACATCCTAAGTTCTTGGTTGTATTTGCGTGATATATCCTTCTGATACACAAGTCACGATGTCGCTAAAACGAAGCGATTTCGATAAGGTCTCAAGCTTCGATCAAACCAATAGCGGAATCCATTTATAATAATGTGCACGTCGTGCAATACGTTCGCGCATCCATCGGTACACCCGTCCATCCCCCGCCCAGTCATCTATCCACCTACACACCCATCTACCTGTCTATCTATCGATATAAAACACTGCGCAGTATTTGTTTTCTTTCAGATGTTCGCATATGTAGCGCCGATTATTACTGCTAACACAGGTATGTTCTTTTACACCATGGCTGGCATGATCTCGTCCAAGGAGCGACTCTTCCATTTTGACAGTGCCACCATTGGCCTCTTACTAATAGCGCCAGAATTGGGACCACTTGGCGGAATACTACTCATCATTTCTCTAACCACTTCAACATGTCTTATATCACGGGCGCTCTGGCGATTGTCAACTGGATAGGAGTGTTTCTAGTCACATTACATTTTTGAGTACGCGCGTGCACAAACATTTATTTAGGGAGTAAAAATCTAATATAGATCAAACAGGCTCATGATCCTATATGCCTTTCGAAGACAACCAATTCTTTAACTCCCTCTTGTGTCAACTTAACCCTTTAATTGTTAAACTGACCAAAACTACTTTGTAGTGGTCTTCAAGCATGGCTATTTTAAAGGCCTAGAGAAGCGTATTTTTGAATATTTGCCACTAGAATGACTGGCTTGGTAACCGAGCCAGTCATTTTGGTGGTAAATTTTCAAAAATACTCTTCTCTCGGCCTGCAGATAGACACTGGCTAAGTAAAAACTTTAATTGTCTTTACAATTACCCGTTTAAATCTACAAAAACGTCTTCTAAAATTAAAATATCTTGAAAAATATTGACCATTAAAATGTTTAATTTATATACCAAGTAGTATTTTGGGCGATTTGAGGCGCTGTTGACACAGGAGTGGCTAAAACAATTCATGCGTACGATCTTTAAATTCATCATGCCTTTACTCTCCAACATTCCTCCTATCACACTCAGACACCACAATATGGGCGATCCATTTCTAGCTATTCCCCGTCCATTTCTGGCTACGCTCCGTCCACGTTTTGAACATATATATACTTTGATCCCGGAATTCCCCGAATCCTGGTTTCAACATAACAATACAGGTAAGTTGTCGAATATTTACGCACCCACGTATCCACGCACGCACGCACGCACGCACGCACGCACGCATGCTCGCTCGCACACATACATGTAACACACATGAATTCGTATTAAATAGTAAATCCACCAGACATACAATTCGTACACTTGACGGACTAGTCACTGTTTATAACGCAGATAGATACGCCATTCTTTATTCATTTGATTGTGATGGCAGCCTTAATTGGCGTCATATACTTGGGTGACAGATCGGATCGCTCCATTACAAGACAGAGTTCAGTCTAAGTCCAGATAAGAAGTCACGAAGCATGGCATGTAGGTAGTCAATGGAGGATTCCAGGTTATACGTCACTCATATGACGTCATAATCAACAACGTGACGTGTATGCTGATGTCATAACCAATTACGTCATGACTGACTTAGATAAGTTGGTCACGAGCGCTTTATTGATGACGGCCTAAACGTTGCTGCACGAATTGTATGTTTTTACTATTTAATAAACATTCTGTTGAATATTTTGAAAATAATTTGACTGGGCGCTGTTGCTGCCATAGAAACTTTTCAATATCTCATATATAATGCCAACTTTCGTAACCGGGTTTCTTTTGCATATTGAGTGTCAATGTTTGCAGTTCGGACACGGAATGTGTTTGAAAGCGGTCTATACTATTGCAAATGCTATGCAACTGATAATCACCCAGTGTTAATGCTACTTGTTTTCATCTAGAAGCGACAATTCATACTCTTAAAAAGCTGGAGACTTGCCCTGTAGGTGGGGCTTAGAATACACCTTCCGTATCATCTGCGTGTCGTAAGAGGCGACTAAAGGAGGTAAGGGTGAGGTAACCCTGGCAGAAACCTCAAGTGCTGAAGACGGAGGTTCCAGGCCGCACGGCGCACTCTAATAAACCATGGATCCACGCACTTAACGCGTATGATCATGTCGATAGTCACTTACAGGACTGGCGGTATGATCAGCGAACGAAAAGAAGAAAGAAGAAGAAAAGCTGGAGATAATCTAACGCTGCTGTGTATTCATGATGCGCATTCCGCCAACATGACGTCAGAGAAACACGTGACATCTAATAATGTTGCTTTTGGTATCATGTTTGCTGCACTTCTTATCTTTGGCGTAAAAGCTTACCCAATCTATACCCTGCCCACCGCTATCGTAGAACGTAACACGAAGAAACATCAGCCTACACTCTATGTTGGTGAGTTAGTGATATATGTGTGTGCGTGCGTGCGTTTGTGCGTGCGAGCGTTTGTGCATGCGTGCTTGTGTTTGTGCGTTTGTGCGTGCGTGCGTGCGTATGATCGTTCGTTCGTTCGTTCGTTCGTTCGTTCGTTCGTTCGTTCGTTCGTTCGTTCGTTCGTTCGTTCGTTCGTTCGTTCGTTCGTTCGTTCGTTCGTTCTTTCGTTCGTTCGTTCGTTCGTTCGTTCGTTCGTTCGTTCATTCGTTCGTTCGTTTATATGTGTGTGTGTGTGTGTGCGTGTGTGCGTGCGTGCGTGCGTGCGTGCGTGCGTGCGTGCGTGCGTGCGTGTGTGTGTGTGTGTTTCACACTATTTTCGAAATTGTAAACCTTACATAGATAAATTATTTGACCACTAGACACCTAAATAGCTTTGATTAGTATAGTGTTTATCTTAAAGATTGTCCTGTATCTAATCCTGACCTTGACATTACCATTACGGTCAAGGTCACCCTGGTTTCAACAATATAAAACACGGATTCAATAGCATGACCAGCAGATGCTTCCATCAATGCCAGCCTTTGTTAATATGTTTGTGAAAAGCGATTTAATGCGATTCTACAGATTTTGACACAAGAAACACACATCAAACGCTTCCCCAGCAACGTGGCACCAAAAAAGTCATACACCTTACCGTTAGTGATAATTTAAGGTCATATCTGAGCAAGAACTGAAATTAATGATGCAAGATCCTACATAACAAAGGCGATCGTGGTGACAAATGATACATCAGACCAAGGCAAAATCATTTTATTAATGTGAATAACGTTGTGGAGTCACACTTTTAGTTCATTCGTGGTCAAACACAGGAAAAACTAAAATAGACAACATGTGGGCTTATGAAGTTAATCAATTGATGTCAAATAAAAGCCTTTATCAAGACAAAAACTGTTGTATTCAGGTGAATAAAAAGTGGTGTGGTGAACCATGTGACCATTAAATACCATTCAAGGTCACAAATATAGCGCAAGAACTGGAGATACCAATCGAGCATCATAATGTTGGTAAAGGAAAGCGGCCCACAGCACAAAACCAAGACAATTCACTAATTCTGGTACAAAGCAGTTTGTGAGCCATGCCGCCTCTATAGGACACACATTAAAATCATTCAGGCTCTAACACCCTATTCAAACGTGAATGCCATTTAATGAGCTGAGCAACTAGATAAAAGTAATAGCATTTTTTCACAATTGCAAAACACATTTCATTTATTCACACAGTATAAATATGGCAGGTACCTTCTTGAAAGAGAAACCAAATTTACAATCAGGAGTTATAAACCAGCCTAGCAACAAAGGTGCATAGCATCACTTGTGACAGTCGTTGTGTTGTAACCATAGCCCTGGAATTGCTCTTTCACTGACCAAACCATAGGCTGCTGAACCACCCTGTGATCCAAAAGAGGGTTGAACCACCAATGACTGCAACTTCTGACACTAGCCGTTGTTTCTTGAAGACAAACTACACTTTTGCCGCTTACATCTTCTCAGCATATGTGAGCATGCTGAGGAGAATGTGTGCTAACTCGCTTGAGAGAACACTCTTGATGTCTACTTTTTAGGAATTAGGCTGAAACCCTAACACCCCCGAGTAAATGAGGTAAATGGGGTTGATATCAAGCACGGTTGCTTCTCTAATCCGCTCATGTATATTTTTGCCACTGTCCTGGTTGCTACATTGTCCACCAATTTTCGGGATTGTGCCGTAGGAAACTAAGGGTCATCTGCTTTCATATTCCTTCATCTGCATTCTACCAATTTCAATAGCATTGCGTACATTGGCAGTTGACGGTGTCAATCTTCCACCCACAATGTTTACTATTTTATCTTCAGGACGTTTTTCTGGATTAAGGTCTAACTCTCACTGGCTGTAGATGTGGAGACTAAGTGCTCATGTTTTGAAGCCGTGATGCTTTAGTGTGATGCCAACTTACCTATGACCATATCTCACGGAGTTTCATATATATGACCTGCCAACCTTCCAAGATATTCCCAAATACAATCTAGGAGGAATTCCATGGCTGATAGGTTGAATAAGCCAAACAGTGCATAATGAACGTGACTTGCTGCGAAGAAGTATGGTACAACATGAGTGAAAACTTTAAGGTTTCAAGTTGTAGCACCCTGGATCTGCTATCTCTCTCCGCTCACCATCTCTCTCTCTCTCCACACACCCCCATTTCCTCCCTAACCCATTCTCTCTCTCTCTCTCTCTCTCTCTCTCTCTCTCTTTCTCCCCCTCCCTCCCCCTCCCTCCCTCCCTCCCTCCCTCCCTCCCTCCCCCCCCCCTCTCTCTCTCTCTCTCTCTCTCTCTCTCTCTCTCTCTCTCCATATTCGACTGTCTTAATGTGCAGATCGATCCACTATTTGTGATTTTACTCTTACGGGACCGGTCTTCCGGCACATTTATTAAGTCTTCTCTGCATGGGATTTTATTTGTCATATTACTATCGTATTACCATCTTTTGTACGTCTTCAAATTTGCTCTGCGTGTGTTACAAGTACTACTAGTGAAAGAGTGGCCAGCTTACAATTTTTGGAGGATGTATTCCTGCATCAAAACTATTAGCAATCACCTGAATCAAACAAAAGTCAATATTCCATATGCCGATATGTAAATATCATCTGCTACTCTTAGGCTTGAAAATTTCTTGAGTCGTATAAACCATTGCAGAAACATGTCGAACTGAATTGAATGTACGCATCAGAATAATGAGACTCTTAGAAGCCTGAAATCATATGCCCAGATCAATCAAACGACTAGATGAATGGTTGTGATGCACACTCATAATCATAGAGCTTATAATAATAATAATAATAATAATAATAATAATAATAATAATAATAATAATAATAATAATTATAATAATAATAATAATAATAATAATAATAATAATAATAATAATAATAATAATAATAGAGTATGACTGTTTCACCATTTTTGTGTATGCTATTGTAAGCTTTATTATTTGGAATAACTTCGGTTATATCCACATTCAAATTAACCTCTTCATCGCCTACTAATCTCAGAACCTTTCTTTGGAAGACAAGAGAGATTACAAGAAAGAGCACCATCAATCGAATCAGACAATTGCTTTACAAGAAGTTCATAGGATAGTTTCCTTCCGCATATCTATTTTCTTGTAGACACTAGGCAATTCCACCGAGTCTCAACTGTGTGATAAGTCATCTTGCACGTTAGTAGGAAGAGATTTTTATTGCGCTTCCCACTGCATTGTCTATCCCCCTCATTCGGGCTTATTCTAGCCTATAAAGCTTATGCTGATGAATTAAGTGACAACCTTGATCTACAGTCCACACGCTATTTTTCGTCTAAGTCACCGATGGCACCTTCCGTGTAAATTACTCTGGTACTACCGCCACATTAATTCCGTTTCTCACTGGCACAAATATATAATTCTTAAAAGGCTGTATCCCACTTGTTCTAATTTCACGATAGAGATTATTGCTTCCACCAAGCAGATCTTTATAAATCTGAGTCTCTATATAAATTACATCATTAACATACACGGATGCTGAAAACTAAACCTTTGACAATTTGGCTTTCATTTGGAGGGATATGTGAAGGTGCTATTGCGTCTTGGTTGTGTTTTTCTACAAATCTCTGAATATGTGTCATAGATGTATACGTTGAAGCACAATTGCTTTTGCACATCATAGTAACCTCACTGTTTTTGTTTAGATTACTGACGATGCTAGCCGCTATGGTATATTTTATTACATCTGATTCTGGTCTCAATCCTAATCGTCCAAGATTCAACCAACCTTTTGATAAGAAAAAAATAGGTCTTGCCTGAATATTATTGTCAGTAATGCAATGAACAAATAATGAATCGCGAGAAAGTATCGGCAAAACACACATCTCTAAATCAATTGGTCATTAGAATTACAACGTAATATGAATGGCCATAAATTAAAGATCATGCCAAGGTCAAAATCACGTCAAGTCCAAGCTCATTTCAGGATCAGATTTATTCATCCTTTATCATGTCTAATATGTCATAAGGATGGGCGGCATAGGTCATCCAATGATTGATTAGAATGATTATTCTGAATATCACAGTAATTCTTTCCTACAGACATCTGGTGGGATGGGGTATGTGAAAAAGTTAAAAGCAAAAAAAATTGCTCAAGGGTGACAGGGTGTCACCCGATAGTTTCTGACTCTGTATGCCTCCAACATCCTAAAACAGCAAAAACAAAACTATAGACAACAATTCCACGCCCCACCCAACTTCTGCCGGACCATACAGGGAAAGCTATAAGAGGCATTGGTACAATCTAAAATTGTAATTATTGACGTAGAATATGACAAATACAAAAAATCCAGAAAAAACGGTTTAATCTTTTATATATGCCAACATATTCAAATTAGAAGGTATAAGTAGTTCTATGGGCACACTTCGATGAATATGATCTGTACTTATATATGATCTCGATGAGGAGGGAATATGTACGTAAGATGGACCTAGTTTAGGGGGTGGAGTAGCCCTGTTACCTATTTGTGGCATTCCTACTCAATCTCTGTCGCCAGGAGGAAAGAGGTTGGTATTCCTATTGTAAAAATTTTTCTATTTATAGAATTAATGGCGCCCGTCGCCGCTGCCGCCGGCACCACCAACCCCACCGCCACTAAGGAAATAATATTACAGAAAAAGGACGGTATACCTATTGGCAATATGTATCTTTTTGAATAATTAACGCCCGCTGCCATCACTCAGCCAGGACTCGCCCTATTATGTAGTGTGGTGCTAATGGGTCAGATATTGAATGACCTGTGCCCTTTTGTTCTGAAACCACGGGCTCTCTCAAAGAGCGTGTAAAACGAATGAGTAACAAAAGGGCTTAATGGATCTTTCCGTTTTTTAGCTATGCCCCGCCCATCACTAGCTAAGCTCACACCTCGCCGTGTTGGGATTGATCGATCCCCAAATCTCCTAGCTATCAATTGCCTGAAAACTATACAGGGAAGCTGTTGAATATTTTGTAACTAATTTGACTGGGCGCTGTTACAGAACATTTATTAAAGAGTAAAAGCAAACAATTTGTACAAACAACGCATAGACCGTCTTCAAATATGCGTTCGTGACGTACTTATCGACGTCATTCATTATGATGTCATTGTACACATCACACAGTTCATTATAACGTCATATGATGGGTGGATACTCTGGAAAGGTGAATTAGTCAAAGAATCAAAATGGATGCTGATTTATCCCCAATTAATATTATATGCTTCAATATATATTGAATATTGATTATTTACACTTTGCAACACGTTTAGTGTAATCTATAGAATAATGATTATCTACATTGTGTAGCCTCTTTAACAGTACTGGTTACACGATGTTCCATGGCATCAGACATGCCATTTATAGCTCTTGATCAATCAGAATTGTAAACTCCCCACATGTAGCTGCATTGCTTCTATAAAAGTAGAACAATTTGCTATAACTGTGCTGAGGATGAGGCGGCTTGGTGTAGTGGCTAGAACTGATCTCTACTTAACAGGAGCACCTGGTTCGTGCCTGAGCTGTACAATATATCCCCGTTGCTGGAAACGTGGACAATCTTCTCCGCTCCCTGCCTCTCTCCAACCGGGAGCATAAATAGGTATCAGTGTAAAAAGCTGGGGAAGTTACCAATAATATTTCTGTACTTAGCAGAAAGCTAAACGGGGATGCCAATCAGCGTGATTGATACCAATAGGGTCCATAATGTGTAACTGATGGATCCACTAAGATTCTCGGTCCTTGCGGAAGGGTGTGTTTCTCTTGCATTCAGGATTGTGTGGTAGAACCTCTATTATGCGATACCGGACACATGTGTGATTGTGTCCCGGGAGATTAAACTGCTTTGCGACTGGTGTGTCTTTATTATTTTTTATGTCCTTGAGATGTTCCTTGGTGCGTATCTGGAATTCTCAGAGGATTTCTCCAACATATTGTTTTTTTGCATCTGGAACAGGTAAGTAGATAGACTACATTGCAAGTGTTGCAATAAGTCTGCGTTTTGCATCGGTATCTAAGATGCGTGTGTGTGTGTGTGTGTGTGTGTGTGTGTGTGTGTGTGTGTGTGTGTGTGTGTGTGTGTGTGTGTGTGTGTGTGTGTGTGTGTATGTGTGTGTGTGAGTGTGTGTGTGTGTGTGTGTGTGTGTGTGTGTGTGTGTGTGTGGTGTGTGTGTGTGTGTGTGTGTGTGTGTGTGTGTGTGTGTGTGTGTGTGTGTGCGTGACGATGTTGATGATGACGACGACGACGACGACGACGACGACGACGACGACGACGAGGATGATGATGATGATAATGTATAAAATAACAATCAAAATGAAAATGAATAATATCCCAAAGGCTACTGTATATATAAATTATCGTACATTGTATATTCCCACATGTCATGATGTGACCTGGGCTGTAAATAAACATGAACTCGTGACGGGCCCTGGCTGAGTAGTAGGGGCAGCAATGGGCGATAATTGTTCAAATAGTTAAATATTACCAATAGGTATACCTTCGATTTTTCTCGTGATATGAAATATAGTGAATAAGCACCGAGATTAGGTCAATTTTACCTTCTCATCCCCTCGTCATCGCTTAAGTACAGTCTCTATTCATCTGAACGTGCCACTAGAAATACTTATCTAATCAAAATGACAAGCTATCACAGAGGGTTCAAAAAGCTGGTTAATTACAATGCAAGATAAGCCCACGAGCAGGAGAAATGTGCATCGAACCTAAGTATTCACGACGTCTAAAAACAAGAAATGACTTCAGATGGCATTTCCCAGGAATAGGATATCAAATTAGTTGACGCAATACTATCAATACTTGCTGTCAAAACAAAGCTAACTAACGCCACGATCTATAGACCGAGCAGACAAACGCAAAATAAGGCCATTATCTTCCCTCAGACTCAACTCAGAGATGCTAGTAAACCATTCAGCAAAATAAGCATAACGGCAGATTACACCAATGCGGAGCAATAAGTAAATACGAAATTGGCAAGCGAGGCTAAGGCAAAATAACAGTACAGAAATGTTGGAAACTTATATAACTCGTTTTCTAACACACATGAACTCACAAGTGACAACTTCTCCAGCGCATTGCAAACAATCAGTATCTAGCCTGTGTACACATGTGGACTGGTACCCAGTCTGCATTTGTACATAGGGTAGATGCTAATGGACCGTTCCATTTTTAGCTATGCCCCGCCCATCACTAGCTAAGCTTCATCCACACCTCGCCGTGTTTGGATCGATCGATCCCCGAATGCCCTAGCTATCAATTTCCTGAAAACTATACAGGGAAGCTGTTGAATATTTTGTAACTAATTAGACTGGGTGCTGTAGGCAGCAACAGCGCCCAGTCAAATTAGTTTCAAAGTATTCAACAGAATATTTATTAAATAGTAAAAGCAAACAATTTGTACAACAGCCCATAGACCGTCATCAAATATGCGTTCGTGACGTACTTATCGACGTCATTCATGACGTCATTCATTATGATGTCATTGTACACACCACGCAGTTCATTATGACGTCATATGATGGGTGGGTACTCTGGAAAGGTGAATTGTTTGCAATGCATTTCAATAGTTAAAGAGGCATCACCTCCAGCGTATAAATAAATTTGGACATTTTTCATATTTTTGTTGCAGTATAACGGTACTGGTGTATTATTACCAAATACAAATTTCTTTACATGAATTTTAACTTTGTTATTATTTGCTGTTTTTTTCTGGAAATTCTTGTGAGCGTAAGACTTTCTCAATTTGCTGAAGCATTATCTTTATGAAACAATCCAATTTGGAAATTGGAAAGAACTCGGCAAATCTTAAATAAGACAGTTAGCCCGCCGGCGACAAACACACTACTAGCGCCACGACGATCCTCTCTCGAAAAGAAATACGTGTCGGGAGGACAGAAACCCCAAAACATCAAATAAATAAGATGCGTAATAATATCTTTTGTTTATACAAGACTAGCGACGAATCGCAAGTGATCCATAAGTAGCAACTACTTTAGTTTCTCCTCCAAATGGAGAGATAATTTGGACGGCCAGATTTGTATTTTCTTTTTATATATTTGTGGAATTTATAATTTGCATCTTCTTGGACTTTGAGTAGTCGCATATATAAGAACTGATGTTAAAATGAGAGTATTGACACACTGGAAGCGTTCTATAGACATAGTTCCGTATATTAAATTTCTGGATCTATCAGCGATAACAGTTTTGGAAGCTAGAATAAACAGAATGGACCATGCGCTTCATGTAATACGATTAATGAACCTTTCCAAGTTTATCCATCCATCATATGACGCCATAATCAACTACGTGACGTGTAAGATAGCGTCAAAATCATGACGTCATGAATGACTCGAAATAGTCCGTCATTAACGCTTAATAGTCCGACACGTTCTCCGATTTGTATGTCTTTACCATTTAATAAATATTCTGTTGAATATTTCGAAACTAATTTGACTGGGCGCTGTTGCTATTATAGGCAGCAACAACGCACAGTCAAATTAGTTTCAAAATATTGACAGTTTACCTGTACTCATAGTTTTCTGGAAATT
Organism: Chaetoderma sp. LZ-2023a; assembly: GCA_034401795.1. NCBI lineage: Eukaryota > Metazoa > Mollusca > Caudofoveata > Chaetodermatida > Chaetodermatidae > Chaetoderma > Chaetoderma sp. LZ-2023a. Next base: position 68,121,752 of record CM067367.1, read on the forward strand.
AATAGTCAGGGAGTTCAGAGATTGATCGATCACAACACGGACGAGGTGTGGGTGGAGCTTAGATAGCGATGGGCGGGGCATAGCAAAAACTGGAATGGTCCATTAAATTAAAACCCAAAAAAGATTCCATATAGAAACCACAGATATTCATCTGAATTAGTGAAATTAGATTCAAAATAGTCAACAGAATGTTTATAAATAGTAAAGACATACAATTCATACAACCTGATTAACTATTATGCATTTAAGACGGACTAATTCGAGTCATTCATGACATAATTGATTATGACGTTAGCCTACATTCCACGTAGTTGGTTATGACGTCATATGATTGATGGATAAACTGGATTCCTCAATTTAGAGACATGGAGCACAAATGATACGGCTATGTATTCCAATACTGCACCAGACTGACACCTTCGTGTGGGACTGCTGGCCCATCACAACTATCAATGAAGAAACCGTGACCATTCCATCCAGACTCATATAGAATGCTCTTCTCCACAGTAACCACGCTACTGTATAATCACCGTAGGGATCAGATTTCTCACTCAGGTATCTGACGTCATAATAAATTACGTCACTACTTAGTTGACGTTGCAAGCAAAATGACGTATACTTGCTCCGTAACGAAACTTAAAATGTCCGTCACGAAAGTGTACGAATTGTATGTCTTTGGTGAATTTACAATTTAATAAACATCTTTTTGAATATTTTGAAACTAATTTGACTGGAAACTGATGGCGTTGTTGTTTCTTAATCCGACACTGTGAATCAATTCAAAATAATGTAAATAAATATGTGTTGCGTGTCTAACACGGTGTTGTCTAAATGGTATTAGCGTAACTCCAAAATGGGAATCTAATCTATTTCTAATTTCCAACGGTACTACAAGGATCACAACATTGCGTTGTAAGCAGTGTTTCAGGAAATGCATAAATAATGTAATCAATAACGTTTTTCCATTTCTAAGTCCGACAGGATTGGGCCCTGAGTATGAATAAGCTCCGTTCAATTTATTTGGCTCATGATCAAATGCGTCATTATTTAGATCAAATTTATCAAAATTATAATTCTATAAATCTATCTGGACGCATATTAAATAGTCTAATGCTCAAGCGTGGAATTTGAATTCTTATATTTTCTGTATCAATATGGTAACAAATATCACGTTTCATACAATTTTATTTTCAGGCCTTTAGATATATCTCATGTTTCTGAATCCATTAATTTACACAAGCGTACCGGGTAGTCGTGCCACATAGCGTGGAATGACAACCACATGCTTTCAATATATAACATCGGCAAAAAAGAATTAAAAAAATTGCTCAATAAATATATGCCTTTATCCATCTTTTCAATTCACAGATTGGACAAAATAAATATGAAGCTATTGGGATAATGCTAAAGTGTCACCGGAGCGGAAGCGTCCTAGAATCGAGTGTATGAAAGCAGACCTAATAATGATGTGTGAACGTAATAAACCCTTATGCATATACAATAGCACTTTACAGATTGAATACGGCATGACACCTACATACACAGTCAGCCATGTCTATATAGGACATATGTGTATGTCAGCAAGCTGATGGTTCTTTAGGACGGGTGGTCATGTGGCAACCGGTCTTAGATAACCACCATTTTGTGGCCCTCAAAAGCCATTTTATATGACAATTGACTTATATTAAGTGATAATCTGCCATTAGTGACAAACATAATGTCTTACACTGTATCCGTTATAAACAGGTTGTACTCTCACTTTTTAATGAAGCGACATCACACGATCGTATTATGCACACTATTGTCGCATCACAGAGCTAGACTGACAGCGATTAGTTGAAATTTTGAGGTTACACTATAACAGGTCAGCTAAGGTCCGTATGTTTGGAGTGTCTACTCCCTAAACCTTCTGTCAGAATTGGCAAGAGAACAGATTTTGGAGTTGAATCCATCGTTCTACTGGGTTTTGCCAACGATATCCGAACATGAGACAACGCATGTTTCATTACCGCTTTCATTTTAACTCTAGAATAGTTTCCGCATCATATGTCTGTTTGTCTTTAAAAATGTCCCTTTCGCGTGCATCAAATGCTGTTGTCTTTTACAAGGTTTTAAATGTTTTCTGGTTCTCCTTTTTGATTGTATCAAAAACGGCACACTATGTTCAACTGACAAGTCTCGGTTTTACATTGTCTTTTATGTGTGCCTTTCCCCTATCTTCTGCGGTCAGAAGAGACGCAGTTATGTCTGTTGGATACATCATTCGTAGCTCGTGATGTCAGAAAATAGTTGGTTCACAAGTTTCTTCAGGCTCGAGTTGCCCAGCATTGGGTTGTTCCTGTGGCCGGGTGGCCACCGCCCACGCTCGTCCCCGCTCTCGAGGACCGGGTGGTCGGTTGCCGCGTGAGCTGTCATCTCATTCCTTTGTATTTATCTCGATCCCTGGGAGTTAGCACCAGTCGAGCAGAGTCTCGGGCTCGCCTCTGCGTCGAGCGCTGCCCCGGTCTTGGGCTCCCCCTGAGTCTCTCTTGGGCCTCGGCCCACAAATGTGGCTCGAAGGCGCATGAGTCCGGCTGGGCATTCCCAGCATGGCTGATTGTCTGTCCCCTCGAGCGAGTCTTTAAAGTGGCAGGGGCCTCGCCAGTCTCGTCCCGTTCGCTGCTGTTCTTTGGGCGGGGGTGGGGTGCCGGTGCGCTGAGCGGCCATGGCAGCTCGCTGCACGCTCCTTTCAGTTGGTCAGTCTTTAATGCGAGCGGAAGAGGGCGGCGTGTATGTAGACGTTCGTTCCAAACGCTAGTGGGCAAAATGACAGGTGCGGTCGAAGAAGGAGAAGAAAAGTGGTGTTGCTGGTGACAGAGGAAGTCGCACGTGCGGTGGAAGGATTTCTGGGAGCGGTGCTGTCCGTAGCGGTAGCTCTAATGGTGATAGAAACGGCAGTTGCAGTGTTGATGGGAGTTTCCATGGCTGTGGCAGTGGCTCATGCCGTTACCATGGAGGTGAATCCAACTGAAGCATGTGGTCGAGAACGCATCAGCAGGCCGAAGAGGTGGGTCCTACTGGGGAGAGGGAGCCATTCAGGTTAATCCTGCGTGGATGGTGGGTGGGTGAGTGGGGGTGTAGTGCGTGTGAGCAGGGAGGAAAGAAGGGCTGCAGGTGGCTGTCGATCTTTGCCGCCTGCATTCGAGTTGAGCTATATTTTATGTGTCTTTCTCTCAGGCACTAGTGTCTCGTGGTAAAGGAGAGAAAGGCGAGAGAGAAGGCGTGGAGAAAAGCTGGTCCTTTTGCTAACATTTAGTTTTACTAGGCTCCATGCACGATACTTCTAGTCGTAGCCTGCGAAATGTGCACATGTGAGTGACGTCATGAGCAATTGACATCCCTAGCGTATCCGGTTCCATTAACCAACTTGACGTCGCCTCGCGGTTCTAAGGGTCTGAGGAGCGATGGGAAGGGGAACTGTCTCAGGGAGAAAAGGGGTGGTCTTTTACGGGTGGACGAGACAGCAATCTTTTGTTATACTTGTCTCTGGCAGTCGGTACATAACTAGCAGTCGCTAATCATTTCGTCAGTGGATAAAACTAAGGTTAGTTGGTCACGAAAAACTTACAGCTTTGGTGATTTAACTGCATAAAGCAGATCCTACTTTTGTGTTCACAGAGGGAGGAAGGGGTTAAAGGTTCAATAGTCACTGCCTAGTTGATCCTATGTTCTCAGCGAGCATTTCGAGGTGGTCCTGTGTGTACCTATCTCCTCTAAGTTTTAGAGTGGAAAGCTCGAGCCAATGATTTTACCTACTTTGTGTGTGCAAGTTTTATGGCCTTTGTCTGCCGCCAAAATGACGGGATGGGTTAGGCTATGTGAGAACCTCTTCCCTTGCTGGGTCAGGCATGCCTTCCACTCAGAGCCTAGACTGTCTTGCACAGCATCAAAAGGGGATTGACACGGCATAGAGGGCAGTCCTTCCAAGGAAAAAAATTAGTGGAACGTTTGCCGAGCCCAGTCACTATGAAGACGCGATGAACTTGGAAAAGATTCCAGCAATGTGACAGTCATTCGGTTCAGTCGCCAGGACGGGTGTTAACCGCAGAATCGGATAACAACCTAAGCATTGTTCTGACCACTGGCCTAGTGGTCTAAAAAGAAAAGCAAAGCGAAAGTTATTCGGGGGTGGGGGTGTGTGGAGCTACACCACCATGTCGAAAATCCAGCCTAGGGGGCACGTTTGAAGTCTCCTAGTGTAGAGTGCGAACGTTTAAGTGGCGATCCGTCCTCTCGTAACTACTTACGGGCTAGGGTCATCAGGTTGGATGTGGTGGTGGTGGTGCATTGGGGGACAGATGGTAGAATTCCATCAGCGACGATATGCTATTTATGGGCAGTCCAAGTGAGGTGCGGGGATCTATTGAACAGAAGAAAAGAAATAGCCTTTTTGGTAGGGTGGAGTGTGAAATCATCTTTCGGTATCGAGGGCGACACCATTATGGCGCTATTTAATTTAGCTTCACACCGAACAGAGTGTGGGAGCACAGTCCGCAGAAAACAGCTAAGGCTGGCGTTCCCTTTTTCAGAATGTTTCTGGTCAATAAGCGAACAAGAGGGAATTGCCACTTAACAGTGGAGAATAAAGAAAACAGAAAGCGCATAAGGCAGTAAGATCTAGCTTCTGCAAAGAAAAAGCAAGTTAGATTAGTACATAGGTTTCTAATATAGAGAAACATGCACGCTTCAGTGCATATTACGCGTGGTATAAAGTTCAGTAAACACTGCCCACTGTCCCGCCCAAGATAGTGTCTAGGTTTTGCTATTTCGGGCGTTGTTGGCTGTTAACTAGCCTCGATAGTTATATTCCCAAAGCACAACGTCGAACATCGACTTAATCCTTGGTGGCCAAAGATCATAATAAGACGAGCAGAGGTGGTGACCTTGAGGAGTGGGTGAAAGTTCAGCAGTTCTTCGTATGAAGCGGTCACAAATAGGTGACGCAGGAGAAGAGAGAATAGTCCATCTAGAATCAGGCAACTCAGGACAGTACACAAGACGGAATGGTAGATTTCGGAATCAGTGGTTACAGAAATAAGAAGGTTCCATTGTCACTGGAAACCCCACACGGTCGGAGGTGAGTACCGATCGGGGGGGGGGGGGGGGGGTCATCACGAAGTTCTTAAGCAGAAAACGAATGGAGGCAGAACCGATCCCGGGTGAGGTTCAAGCGCCAGCAAAATCGAAGGCCTTACCAGTGTACAATAGAATCTACTTCAGTTCAGAGGCAGGAGATGAGGCGACATTCTCTAGATCAATGGAGTCTTCTGAAGCGGCGGAAATCACAACAGAGATTCTGGAGGCAGAAGAATTTGTAGCTGTAGTTCTGAGTTCTTAGTTTGAATTAGGTTGCTTTTCCTTGGTGGTCTTGGTAGAAATTAGACTGTTCCTTGCCTATATAATTGTCAACCTACTCCGAGCGGTCGAAGTCCCCAAAGTTCTGCAGTGCAATTTATCCATCATTTCTGAACCAGGAAGCAGAGGGACAGGCCGTCGACCGGATTCGTTATCGAGGCAGCCCTAGGACAACCTCTCCGCGGCTGTTTTATGCTGGAGAACGATCGGCTTTTATACTCTCTGCTCTGCATCTCATTATCTCCCCGACGAATGGGAAACTTTCTTTAGTGAACAACAGCCAATCAGCAGTCATTCTTATAACACGCGCCATCCTCCATAGGGTTTAGCTGGAGTCAGCGAGTTTAATCCCGCGTTATTTTTCAAGCTGTATTCTCCCAGGGAATGTCTGATAATTCCTTGCTTAAGCGACGGTCCTTTTCGGTTTTGACCCGTCAATATCATAGTGATGAAGCGAAGAGTTCAGGGTTTCAAAAGGTACCAAATATTCCCGGATATTTTTGTTGCGATCATGGCCATTACGCAAAGAAGAAGTCGTGCAAAGATCATATATATAAACTAAAAGTGTCCATCAAGGCAGAACACCATTAGGAAGAAATCCTTTTCTTTCACGGTGGTACTCCCAGTGGCCCGGCGCATGCACAGAGAGGACAAATCGTGGCTTAGATATTTTCGCCATCATGTATGCTTTAGGTATATGCGTGCCCAGAATGGTCGAAATGCATTCTGGAGAACAGATTACCGGTTCGGGGTTAGCTAGCCCTTCCCGTTTCCCATCACACTCCCCATAGCGTTTGAGTTCACCATGTTTTGATGAAAGACCTTAAATCTACCAAATGGATGGGCCAGTTTAGCCAGAGCCTCTTCATCTTGGTTCCCTGTTGAAGGCAATGCATCTTTCCGGTTAGAGAGGCTCCCTTCCATTCCACTATAGTTACAGCAAAGCGGTACATGGCGTCCTGTGAAATTTGTGATCGCTCGGACAATGTGCTACAGAATCTGGTCTGTGCCGGATCATTCCTTGTAATACCAATTATGCCATTAGGAAGCTTGCAAACATTATACATCCATTCTGTTGCCTTATCCATTGGAACTTGATTTAACTTCCCTTTGCGTATCTTGACAAACAAATTCCAAGCCATGAATTCTTGGTATACATCTGTTGAATATTTTGAAACTAAATTAACTGGGGGCTGTTGAAGCATATGACGTCATATGATGTCACACTCAGCTAAGCGGCGTGTATGATGACGGCATAAATTATTCTATTAGCCCCGTTTTAAACTCTTAATAGTCCGACACGTTGTAAGAATTATATGTCTCTACTATTTAATAAACATGCTGTTGACTATTTTGAAACTAAGTTGACTGGACGCAGCCAAATCAGTTTCAAAATATGCAACAGCTTACCTGTATAGTCTTCTGGAAATTGATAGTTAGGAGTTCAGAGACCGATCGATCACAACACGAGCGAGGTGTGGCTGGAGCCTAATTGAGATAACATGTCCGCATGCATACGCGCGCGTATGCATGCACTGATGTGCGCGTGCGTGCGTGAGTAAGTGAGTGAGTGAGTGCGCGCGTGCCTGCGGCTGATGTGCTTGTGTTCCAAATTTCCAATAGTTGATGCTGAATAAGGCTAGATAAATTTGCATTTTATGTGTTGGGCACCGGGCAGAGTATGCCTATGTTTGAATTTTGTTAATACTTGCTAACCCTGAATGGTGTTTAAATAAATAAAAATAGACTTGAGTTACAATAACGTTTGAACGAAGCATAGAGAGACTCGATTCGACAGTAAACTTTATAAGCATGCATACTATGTTGTATTTACAGCTATAATTTGCATTTCTAAATAGCATTACCGCCATATCAGCTTAAGCGGTGCGGTAGATAACTTATGGGTATTCACTTTGCAAGAAAGGGACTAGTTTATTCATCAAGCATTCAAAATGGAAATCTCTAAGCGAAAAGGTGAGTTAGACAAATAAGAAATGACAATTGTGTTATATATTCAGGATATTGGAACACTTACTTATCTTTGCTAATTTTAGCAAGTAACATTTCAAAAAAACATTGCAGAAAAAGCGTGTTTTTGAAACTTTCATGCGGAAACCTTATTTCTGAACCCTTCCTGTTGAAACATAGTTTCTAAAACGTTGGCCAGGAACCATTGTTTCTAAAAAGAATTCTGAGGAAACCTTTTTATAAACCTTACTCGTGAAATCTTGTTTCTTGACCGTTAGTCATGATATCTTGTTTCTGAATCTGAAACTTTGCTACGGAAATCAAGCTTCTTATTGATTGGTGTAGAAATCTTGCTTCAAAAACTTTGTTGCCACACCCATGTTTCTGAAACCCTTGGTATGTTCAGCAGTTGATACACACACACACACGCACGCACGCACACACGCACGCACGCACGCACGCACGCACGCACGCACGCACGCACGCACGCACGCACGCACGCACGCACGCACGCACGCACGCACGCACGCACGCACGCACGCACGCACGCACGCACGCACGCACGCACGCACGCACGCACGCACGCACGCACGCACGCACGCACGCACGCACGCACGCACGCACGCACGCACGCACGCACGCACGCACGCACGCACGCACGCACACACACACACGTGTGTACTTGATGTCAGTGTTTGCATAAGATTTTACGCTTTGAATAGGTAGCACAAGTACAAAGTGGGCTGAGCTATCTGCTTCTAAATAGAAATGGGCGTGTGATAGCTAGAACTGCCCCTCTGCCATTTGAGTATATACGATTTATCACGATCACGTGATCAAGGTGTTAATTACAGGGGCTAAAGCCATCCCTAAAATAATGTCTTTAACTCCTCCCTCCCCTTTCAATCGTCCTAGTGTACATTTTGTAACCCCGAATTATAACTCAAAATGCAGGAGATGACTTCTAAGAGCATCTATTTGAACAAAATTTCGGGCGGATGACCTTGCCACACCCCACGCGGTGTTATGTGTACTGTGACCATGTATTTCTAAGGTACTGTAATTGTCCACTGACCACGTATTGCTATTGCTCGTAAATTTTATATTAACAATGTCTAGGAACGCATACGCAGATCACTGATGACGACAGTCTGTGATATCATTAACCAGGCATTAACACCTTAACTAGATAGACCTTCTGAAATGATCTTGAAAAACGCAGATTTACACGCCCTGATTTGAAATTTTGGCATAGCAAACCAGTCATTCAAGTGGAAGATTTATAAAATATTCCTTTCATGCTCTGTAATTTGACATTTTCTAAGAGAAAAATCCTCATTTTCCTGAACAATTTTAACCACGAATTATCACTCGGAATACAGGAGCTGGCTACTCAGAGCATCTAATTTTCAAAGATTTCAGTGGGAGGCCCCCCTCCCCGGACGGCCCGCTCCCATATTAGGGAGGTGGACGCCCCCTCCCTGGTACACTCCTATACTCCACAACACGAAATCCTGCATCCGCCCCCACCCCACCCCCTCCCACCTGTTGCTGAGCCACTCCGCCGCCACTGGTTAAGCTTTGTTCTAAATATCGGGCTGGGAAATATGAATTTCCTTTTTTACTCGATAGAAAATTAGTTTATATTATTTTGCGGTTATTTGTTCACCTCTAATAACTCCGTTGAAATGCAAAGATTACACATTTCGAGTTAAAGAATTTGGCTCCAAGAAGCAATGACCATGTAACAAATTTTAATTTAATTTTAGATAAAGACAAAACTAGCTTCTAAATGAAGACATAGGCTCAGGCTCCATGTTTACCAATTTCCATAAAACTATAAGGTAAGTTTATAGCATTGTATGAAAAGGCATTGCAGTTGGCAGATTCTCATCCGCAATTGACTGACCGGTTTGTTCTCAGGCTAGGAGAAATTCATGCCTCCATGGCTGCGATACGAGCTATTGGCGATTCGATAGAAAACTCTAGACTTGGCGATGCCTCGAGTGAACCCGACATTTATGGACCTGCTACCACAAAACAGATTTTGTACTATACCCACTACAACGAGCTGTAAATGCACATATCACCACATATTTGGCACTCTTTGAAACTATTTTTGATAAATTCTTGAATGAGAATCCAAGCCTTAGTGTCAAATGTACTTCTTTAATATTAGCATGTGAAGGGGCAGTTGAAAATACTGAAATGCATTGTAGGAAATCCGAAACACCAATGGAATTGAAGAAAGACTTCAAGAGTTCATTGCAGTTAGATCGTCAGACAATGTGATGGTCAAGATTACGGTAGGTTACATGGGATACATTGACACTATATTGAAATTCATTAAAGCAACGAGAGTGAAATATTGCTACCTACATTTAGAGGCAGGAACGGAACTGACCAAGATATTATTTGCGATGGATAGAAGCAAATACAAAAGACTTTGGCCTCGATATCTGTCTGATATGAAAGCACTGGAAAAAAAATCCTGAAATTTGGACTTCCTTTGTCTCTGTCATACTGAGTGAAATTCCATTTGTGGTCCAGACCATGCTTGTGAAATCCAAAACAACGTAATGAATGAAAGCAGAGGACTGGTTGGGATATCGTCGTAAGCATCATGGGATACTAAAGTCATACGTGACCATCTCATGGTAGACAAGCTAAATAATACGATATTGTCTTACTGCAATCCATTCAAAGTAGAGGAAGATTACATACCTTTTTAATATAGGTACCCATGCTGTAATATCACAAGAAGTGGTACACAACATAGTGCAGTCTGACGAACTTGGACAGCAAATAGTTGAAGACTATGGGGCAGTTCGATTTCATGGCGACGTTAGTTTGTGGGCACCAATAAAACCAATAAAACGACAAAAGCCCAAGTGCCACCCTTGAATAGGAAGGAGCGGTTAACATTAAAGGCTCAAATAATGGAACTAAAAGAGGCAATCACTATAAGGCTAATGGTTATTGTCAGGACAAGCAGAGAAGTGTATTTGTCTTCGACCATTGACCAGTGTGAATTTACTGTTAATCCGAGGGCTTTAATTGCTTCACACGGCACGATTTTGCCATGCTAGGACAGAGCAAAGCTCATTTACGTGCTTCAGCCCAAGGCTGACAGCAATCATGACTTGGCAAAGGAAGTAGGAATATGTGAAGAGGATCCACAACCAGCGTTATCTATATCTGGAAAGGAACAACCAGAAGAAATGACTCCATCTGGTCTGAAAATAGCTATCATAGACAGAATGGTGGTCCTCCAGAAAATGAAGAAACCACCATTTGCTAAATCAATGCTAGATATTACTCATCAGCACATTCATGATTTAAGCAGGTTAACACAAAGTTACTCAGAATTACACCTGGTGTTTGACTGCTACAAGCTTGATTCCCTAAAGGCCACTACAAGCAAAACACGAGGGAAAGGAAGGTTAGCAGCTACCTATACCGTTACCGATAGTATGAATATTTCCAACACCAACATGCAAATGATTCTTTCATCAGAATAAACCAAACACAAGACCGTAAGTTTATCTCGCTGACAAGTGTTTGACCCATTTCAGGGAACAGAGGAAGGTGTTCTATGCATCAGCAGCGGGAAAAACGTTTTCCAGCAGGGGTGAAAGGAATTAAATAACCATGAAGAGGTAGACACACTTATGATATGGCATGCATTATATGCAAGTGCACTAACACCACAAGCTGAAGAATTCTCTGTTTTCTCACCAGATACTGATGTATTAATTCTAGTTATCGGCCATTATTCTAAGATGTTTCAAAATGTCTCCATTTCTATGGTATCCGGAAAAAATGCAGGTTAAATCTTTCTTTGATGCTCTAGGGTCCGATGTAAACGAATCAGTCATGGGATTTCATTCATTCACCGACTGCGACACAACAGGAAGATTTGTTGGTGGTAAGAGCACGAAAATATGGTTTAAGTTTTTTACAAAGCGGATGAAAAGGTTATAGAGGCGTTCAAAGATGTGACTAAAGTAGGCGATCGCAGTGATGGGACAGTAAAAGCACTTTCCTGTTTTGTTTGCTAGGCATATTGGCCCATCGGTGTTGTACTGCAGTAGCTGAAACCTTTACGTTGGTATTTGTTCTGCAAGTTTTCTCCAGAAAGTGACTGGTTACCACCAACTGCTACCTTGTATGACTATATACTGAGTGGACCTTTGCAGGCTGCTGTTTGGGGTCAATCCTCGTGTACGATTACGTCATAATCAATGACGCCAAGAATGGCGTAGACAAGTACGCATAAATCGTGACAGACTAAGCTTTGCTGTATGAATTGTATGTCTTTACTATTTAATAAACATGATGTTGAATATTTTGAAAGGCAGCAACAGCGCAGTCAAATTAGTTTCAAAATATTCAACAGCTTACCTGTATAGTTTTTATGGAAATTGATAGTCAGAGCGTCCGGGGATCGACCGATCCCAGCAACGTATGGGCGAAGTGTGGGTGGAGTTTAATTACGGATGGGCGGAGCATAGCTAAAACGGGAAAGGTCCATTATTGGTCATAAAATGTTGTATTTAGTTTCTTCATCTTCTCACCATATAGCGCTCGATGTTCTGGTATTGTAAGATATTCGCTTCCACTGAGTACGGACAGCGCGCATAACAATTAAATTAGGCCAAAAAATAATATATGTTCACACATGTCTCCATATGTTTAGCCGTAGCTCACGAAATCAAGCGAGGTGAAGAACCTAGCACGGGCATGAATAAATAGGTCCCTAGCTAAAGTTCAAACTCAAGGCGTGAACGGTACCGTGTGAGCTTTCCGTATTAATCTATAAATGCAGAGATAATACGCTTTTATGCCATCGAGACTGTATACGAATTTTTACATACACAGCGACAGCTTCCAACCAAAATAGTTTCAAACTATTCAACGCAATATTTTATACATTGCAAACGATTTCTCGTGTTTGGGCTTTATGGTTCAAATTGTTAGGCGACATTAGATCCTTCCTATTGTCATTGGCGATATGGGATTCATAAAAAAGTAAACCTACACATCAAGATTCAAGATTCAAAATTCAAAATTATTTATTCAACAGTAAAGAATTAAAAGCTACATTATTCAAAGCAAGATGCCCGCCGAACGTATTGCGTATTGTACTGGCTGACACCTTACGTAATAGCTTATATAACTAAATTAAAAAGGACAGTTATGTAACGGAGAATTTACAGTTCAAACATCTAGAAGTTCAAGATTAAGCCCATGGTTTACCATACAATTGTATCTATGTATATGGGAGTTATACGAGGACAGGACAGTTACATAACAGACAGTCTCATTCGACCACAAACAGATTCCTCTGATTCCGTAATAGGCAAGTGTTTTAGTAAAAACTGCGTGGTTAGAAATTATTGGTTTGATTGGCATCTATCAAGTCCCTGATTCCATGTCCCATTCACGCCATGTCTAGGCTGGGATCAGTCTATTATTGGTAACTTCGACAGCTTTTACACTAGTACCCATTTATACTCGTGGGTGGAGAGATGCAATCGGCGAAGGAGATTGCCCATGTTTCTAATGACGCCGAGATAGTGTACAGCTCAGGCGAGAACAGGTTCTTTGGTTAAGTAGTCTTGAGTGCTAGCCCCCCCCCACCCACTACACCAAGCCACCGCTTCCTAAAGCTGTGTTGTTGATGGTGTTGAAAGCTTTTAAAAGGTTGAAAAATGCCTATTATACGTGTTTACCTTTTTATTCCGGCGGATAACTCCAGGTTTTGTTGTAAATAGGTGTTTTAGCTGATTTAGTAAGAATACGTGTATAGATTAAAAAGTTGCTTGGGTGACACCAGTCCTAGTCACTCTTGAGCAATTCGAGATTTTGCCTGTTTAACACAACCCTACCCCTTTATTTTCATCAAATTTCGATTGAGTTACTTACGGTTTCGGTAACTTCTCTTAGCGCTAGCATTGTTGAATTTCTGTCATGGACCCTTTTGTGATGTAGCCCTCTATACAAGATTGCCTTTTTGTCGGGGTAACTGCCAGTTTCAGTTTAGTTTATTATCAAAAACTCTACAGAGTTAGAGCGAGAAATTATATACAAAATTTACAAATTTGTTAGATTATTTTATTAGCACAGTTTTAATGTTTTAACAAACAATGAATAGATAGCTATAAGTACCTAGTAAGCGGTTATACTTATACAGATTTCATGAAAACTGGAAGTATTAAGACTGTCATGTTGATTTTATTTTATCGGAGTGTTGGCCTTTATTAACAAAATAATCATTGAATCCTATGTAATTTCGTAGTCATCAGTTATTATTTTGTTATTATAATGAAACTATATAAAACATTACCTATTGTCTTTGCGATATGCGATTCTCTGAACAACATATGACTTCTTGTGTTCCTAGACGAGTTGCCAGATAAATGCAGAATGTATGCAGATGACACGATATGTTACCCAGACATATTTGGTCACACACCTAGAATTACACTTTATGTGTTGCTTAAAGGAGAAATTCAGCTTTGACTATGCCCACCAAACCCCCCCCCCCCCTCCCAACCCCCATCTTTAGCTAAGCTCCATCCATGCTTCGCTCGTGTTTGGATCGATCGCTTCCTGAACTTTCTGACTATGAATTTGCAGAAAACTATACATGCCAGCTGTTGAATATTTTAGGTTAATTTGACTACAACGCCCGGTCAAATTATTTTCAAAATATTCAACAGCATGTGTATTAAATAGTAAAGACATACAATTCGCCCGCCATCAACTAAGCGTTCGTGACAAACTTAGCTGCGCCATTCACGACGTAATTGCTTATGACGTCATCCTACACGTCACGTAGATGGTAATGACGTCATATCATTGATGGATAAACTGATATAATTGGTAGTGTAGTTTTAGGCAATGCTCTCATACAGCCGCTATTTCAGTAAATACCCGATATGGCACAGTTTTGGAACAGTACCGGCTCAGTAACCTGCGTTATTCGGGAATTGGAGGAAATGAAAACTCCTTAGTCGCTAATGTGCAGCTCTTCTGACCGCATCAACTGATTTGAAAAAGAAGCATCTGTATTGAGATTAAAGAATAGCGTTCTAGAAGGGAAAGGGTAAGCACTCTTTGATTGGCGTTGTTAAAACTATGTATTTATACCTGCCATGCTTTAGTCAAGTGCCGCTGTTATGTATATTGCTGTATATTTGATAAGCAGTTTGTCTGCCATAAGGAAGATCATAGTTTTTCTTCATAACTGCCATATAACTTTTTTCATTTGGGACTTCATTACAGCGGTTTCTAGTGGTATTTACATGGGCATACTGCAATACCTGGGCACTGCCTTGTAATACGATGACTGTGATGCAAAGACGACGATTTTTTTAATTCAAATGCAATATGCGAATGAAAGTGTATGTGACAAAGGTTTGACCCATATATATATAAATAGCTCAGATGTCGTACTGCTTTTCTGAGCTCCTTAAATAAGCCGGATGCTTTTTATTTATGATTATGTTATTTATCTAGCATTGCGCAAATCATAGTGTAACGCTGCGACGGAGAAAGAATGTTTCTATGAAAAGAATTATCAAAACAATTTTTGAAAATTTTGTGTAAGGATCATGCCAAGCCTCGAGAATTATAACAGGAGCTCTGAAGACTACGCCAATCCAGAGAGAAGAAAGAAGAGAAATGGTGGTGGTGGTGGTGGTGGTTTCATACTGTGTTCTGCAGCTGAAGTAGTTTGAAAATAGCCTGCAGTTGCAATCAGCCCTTCTTCTGTGGCCACTTTTGCGAGTGGCATTCCCAGTACATGGCCAAACATAGACCCGCATACACACAAGACTGTAGGTCACACAAACAACCACAGACCCACCCACCCACCCCTTTATCACCAACATGCTGATTAGGTAATGTAACGGGTTACCATCAGAGCCGGAAAGATAATTTTACTTCTCGTTTCTTCTTTTCTCTCTTCGCCACCACCAGAAATAAGTGTGAAAACCAGCAACGCCCATGTACGACTGCAGCGACTGCCGTTGTAATGAGCGTTCGCTAAAATGGCATCACCGGATTCGACTATAGATCTTAATATGTTTGGTATAAATGCACCGTCAGACCCACACGATAAGAGTTTCGCACGACACCACGAACCCAGAGGGAATATATAGGGACCAGCAAGCGTTTGCCAACCCCCACGCCAACCCAGAGACCAATGGTATCTGTCTCTTCCCGAGTGTATCCTGGCTCGCTCCCACCATTAACAAGCACATATGAGATTGGAAAGAAGCTCATAGAAGTGGTTGCGATGACTACCTCGTGTTGGGCATCGCCATGCTCGGCTATCCTGACGACATGCGTGCAGCAGATATTTCAATTCCAAAACCTCAGTCAGTTTTGGAAATGGGCTGGTCCATCTTGCACATACCCAGCCAGCTACATCTTATATATGGCAGACAGCGTTTATCTTGCTTCCGTAGCTTATCTTGAACTGACACGTTGCAAAAATTAAAAATCGTCTTCGACGTTTGCTGCTATTACATTTGCCCATCTAACGCTTTCCAGTGTCTTTAATTTGAGATATCTTAAATGATAGCGGTCAACTCGTCCAGCTGGCAGGACAGGGTGGTTGTGAGTAGATTCTAATCATTCTCACTTGCTATAACATACCCATGTTATGCATATCCATTCGAATGTTCTTATCAACTATCTATTGAATAATATAATCTTTAATTTCTATAGACATGATTGTGCGGTCTATCGTATCACACGACTGAATGTTTATAGTGCAAAATCGTTTTAAATTTTTTTTCAAAATTCACTTTAATAATAATAATAATAATAATAATAATCATTTTTATTTAAGGAGGGTATACATCGTCAGTAAACTGATCTTCCCGAGGCCCTCACACACACACACCCACACACCCACCCACCCACCCACCCACACACCCACACACACACACACACACACACACACACACACACACACACACACACACACACACACACACACACACAACATACACACACACGCACGCACGCACGCACGCACGCACACACACACACACACACACACACGCACGCACACACACACACACACACACACACACACGTGTTGCGTAGAATATACATCAAGGACTAAATCATTTTACAAAGTTTGCCTATATGTTCTCTCCATGCAAGCGTATTGTCAATGTATACTCCTAAAAGTTTGTCAGATTCCACAACATTTAAGCTTCCACGATTTGTAGTGATTATGACATTATTATTTACTTGTTTCAATGTATGCTTAGTTCCTAACATCATAAACTTAGTTTTGTCCATATTTAACAACATTTTATTATTGACACACCATTCTTCTACCGACTTCATACCGTTAATTAGATTTTCTTGAATTTCAGCGACATCTGAGCTAGCAGCATGCATAGTTGTATCATCAGCATACATATCCATAAGATTGTTGACACACATGGGTAAATCATTAACATATAAAATGAACAGAAGTGGCCCTAAAACTGAGCCTTGTGGTACTCCTATATCGATGGGCAGTGGTTTAGAATTCTTTCCAGAAATTCAAACGTATTGTTGTCTGCCATTTAAATATGAAGCAAACCACTTTAATGTATTATAGCTGAATTTGCAAATACTTAATTTTTGTAATAGGATACCATGATTGACTAGATCAAAGGCCTTTTTAAAGTCAATCATAATAGAACCAATAAGGTCGCCATTAGCTATCGAAAAGCGCCATCTTTTTACTAGATTTAACAAAGCAGTTTCACATGAATGGCTAGGTCTGAAGCCTGATTGCGACTCCACTAATAAATTATACTTGGATATAAATTTATAAATATGATCATGTATGTGTCGTTCAATAACCTTAGAGATAATGGGTAATATAGAGATAGGCCTATAATTGTTAACATTGGTTTTTTAACCAGATTTATGTAGAGGCTTTACTTTTGCACATTTCCACATTTTGGGGGATTCTCCCGTAGCTATGCTTTTGTTTATAATAAGTGTAATTGAGGGTGCAATTATTGATGCTGCTGCTTTGAGGAAGTGTGCGTTCAATTCATCATAACCAGATGACTTATTTGTTTTTAAGTTGCTAAGTTCTCTGGACACATATTCAACAGTTATATATGGAATTCGAAACTCTATATTTTCTGGAACTTTATTAAAAACATGATCTGATAGCTTATCAAATGCCATTGGCCTTTGTTTTATCATGGAGTGTGTAATGTTCTAGCCAGTACTTGGCTAGTACTTAATTAGAAGTAACGGTATGTAACTTCAACGAGGTAGACACAACTATAACTTACTTAATACTGATACTTTAATAGATCAAGTACTACACTGAATTATGACTATTGATACTTGTGTATAATATAAAGGTACGACTGTAACATGTGCGTAATTGTACAATTGAGTAGAGCAGAGGCCAGTAGGTATGTACGGTACGACAGTCACCAACTAACTGAGGTCCCGGGGAGATGCTGATACAGTTCCTGGTAATTAGGTGGGGCATCTCATGTTACCACAGGTTCAGGATAGGTGTACTTAGTTTTATGGGAAATGTATTTGTGCACGATACTACATTTCCCTTTTTCCCAAAGAAACGTACGTGTAGTGTCACACTTAACTATGTTGTTGTATGTATATTGGAAACGTGTAATTCCATTGAATAGCGAACTTCAGGTATGTACTATGTAACTACGTAGGTCGCATATAAATTAAAAATATATCCACGATATAGATCCAGCTCGCATTGAAATGAATAGGATTGAATATTGGCTAAATGAAACATATTAGATCCAATATAGAAAAGGCATATAGCTTGTAATAGATGAATAACATAGCACAGTAGAAATACATTCCATTTTGGTCGCACGATATCGAATATAGCCCATTTTGGCACACGGTATTGAATATATTGCATTTTGGCACAAGGTATTGAATATACTCCATTTTGGCACACGTTATCGAATATATTCCATTACGAGAATAAGTAATCTTTATACCACACTGGGGGTTGTCTCGTACGCCTTTGCAATGGGCGAATTGAATCCTCATTCGAATCCACATCCGGCGATTCCAGATCCGGCGAATCTGACGATGGTAAATCCATGATGATATTCTCATCCACGTTATGGTCGCATATTTGTAAGTCCATCTCTGGCATTAATGCGAGTCTATCTGCATTGTAGACGGTTCCATCAGACAGTTCGTACGTGTGCCGATTTCGTTTACCAGTAACCGTCACGGGAGGACCGAATTTTTGTTGTCCTTTCCTTACGAATCTTGAATAAGAACGCGAACACGATCACCGATTGCGATGTTTGGATCCTTTGCTGAATGTTTCTTATCATAGTACGATTTGTTGTACTGTTGATTCTTACGCACACGTTGCCGAACCACCTGGTCATTTGTAGCAGTTGGCTTCGCAATGTTGACTTTAGTACGTAGATTTCGACCATATAAAAACTCAGCAGGAGCCTTTCCTGTAGTACAGTGTGGTGTAGTCCTGTATGCTAGAAGTAATTCACGTGTTGCAGAGAACCAAGGTTTCTTCTCAATGGAAGCGATTTGGAGTGCGTCTTTTAGAACACGATTCCATCTCTCCACTTCTCCGTTTGCACGTGGAGTGTAAACTGCAGTACGGCAATGCTTTATTCCGTAGTGATTTAAATAGTCCTTAAATTCACGACTCGAGAATTGTGGTCCATTGTCTGATACTATTTCCAATGGATAACCATGTCTGACAAACATAATGTCCAGCATTTCTGTAATAGTCGATGTTGTCACAAAGTGAGCAAATGCAACTTCAACCGATTTACTGTAAAAGTCAATAAGCACAATAGCATATTGTTCGTTTGGTTTGGCAGAATTGTATGGACCTTGTATGTCTATTGCAAGTTTCTGCCATGGTCCGTCAGGCCATTCCACAGGTTGTAGTGGAGGTGTATGCGTCACAGCTGTTTTATCTGCAGATTGACATGCAGGACAGTTTCGCACAAGTGTCTCTATGGCAGTGTCCATCCGAAGCCACCAGTAGAGTTCACGTAACCGTTGCTTAGTTCTTACAATCCCTGAATTGGCTTCATGTGCAAGACACATTAATCGACTTTGTAGAGCCGTGGGTACCAACATACGGTTATTAGCACGCACTACACAACCATTCCAATCACACAATTCATCCCGAATTGCAAAGTATGGTGTCAGTGACACATCTAGTTGACGTTTAGTAGGCCAACCATTCTGAATGAAATGTTGCACTTTTTGTAGAATGTCATCATTAACTGTAGCAGTAGTCATTTCATCCATGGTAATTGCGGAATTATCACCATGTAGTGTTGAAATGATTTCATCAGCATTGTCAATTTCAGCAGGGTCATACGGTACCGGTAATCTCGATAGCGCATCAGCTGGCGAGTTTTCTTTTCCCGACCTATAAACAATCGAGAATGTAAACTGCATTAAACGAGCGTTCCAACGTGCGATACGCATCGGCTGTCTTCCTACACCTTTACTACTTAGCAACGAGTTCGAGATAACTGCGTAAACTTACAGCATCCTTGGGAACAGGTGCATTCACAATGGCATCCACTCTGGATGGATCCGGTTCCAGACCTTTATCTGAAATCACATGGCCCAAGTATTTGATTTCGTTTACTCCATAGGTGCATTTTTCAGCGTTTAATTTCAAGTTGTACTCCTGGAGACGTTGAAATACCTGTTTGAGACGCATGTTGTGCTCAGCTTTGTTCTTGCCAGATACCATTATGTCATCAATGTAATACACAACGCCTTTGTGTCCTTTTAAGACCACTGACATCATTTTCTGATAAGCAGATGGGGCGGAGGCTAAGCCATATGAAACTCGTTTAAATCTGTACATTCCATCATTTGTAACAAATTCAGTCAAATATCGACTTTCTTCTTCCAATTCCAGTTGATAGTAAGCAGAAGACAAATCCAGTTTTGAGAACACTTTCGCACCATGTAATTCCGTAAATAACACTTCAATGTTCGGTAATGGATGCCTTTTCCATATATTAGCCGGATTATTTTTACCTGCTTCTAATTTATTTGCAAAATAATCTCGTTTAGATGCTTTAATCAAATACGCAACTCTTTGCTTTAACATGTTAAAATTCAACATGTTTCCTACGTTTTTATGATAATCCCTTTCTTTCCTTGTTTTTTTTTTATTTCTCTGTTCATCCGTCCCGGTTCACATACACGTTTAACTCTGCGTTCAATGACAGGAGCGTGTTTATTTATAATGTTGCTGAATTTTGCATACCATTGATCAAGCGCTTGATCAGGACTACCCAAATAACCTATAGTACGCCAATCACATACAGACAGGTCACCAGGAAACTTAGCTTCATTAAAGCTTTTGATGCTCCTGTATTTAATAAGTTGGTGCGAATTTTGAGTTTTGAATGGTTTACATTTGCGTACAGCGAATATTGGATAATGGTCAAATTGTATACAATACAATACAAGTGCCAAAGAGCCGACATGTGACGATTGAATTTTGTCTTTATCTGTGACATACACATGGTCAATCAGTTTTGATGTTTTCTCAGTAACTCTGGTTGGATTACGCATAAGTTGCTCTAAATGAAAAATTTAATTAAAGACTGCCATTTCTGATTATCTGCTTTAATAAGGTCGAAATTAATATCTCCTACAAGTATAATATCTGAGTTTTCGGAATATACCTTTTCTAACAAAGCTTCAAATTCATCAATCCAGATAGCGGGTGAATCAGGGGGTCTATAGACACAGCGCAATAGGAAATGCTTGGTCTTAAAGGGTCTAATTTCAATCTATAGAGTTTCCAGATCATCGGTTTCAAAATTTAGTTTCCTCACATATGAATAGTTATCAGCTATATACAGTACAATTCCACCACCGTCCCGTTCTTTTCCGTCCTTTCTTTCATTAACATAGCCTTCAATTTCAATGGAGTTATTTGGGATTGTTGATGAGAGAAATGTTTCAGTGGTACAGAAAACTTCAAGTTCTTTTTCACACTTCTCCATAACCAGTTTTAACTGGTCAATCTTTGGCACCAGGAGCTGTACATTTAAATGACCAATCCTAATTCCTTTAGAATTAATATTGAAAGACGGCAGATCAATGGATTTATTATTATTATTATTATTATTATTATTATTATTAATAATAGTACGACCACCGCCCCCGCCACCACCACCAACAACACCATAACAACCACCGCCACCGCCACCACCACCACCGCTACTACCACCACCAACACCAACACCATCATCACCACCGCCACTAACATCATCATCATCATCATCATCATCATCATCATCATCATCATCATCATCATCATCAACAGCAGCAGCAGCAGCAGCAGCAGCAGCACCTCCAATTACGCCATCATCATCATCATCATCATCATCATCATCATCATCACCATCATCACCATTGGCATGATCATTATCATTGCCATGATCGTCATCACTATCATGATCATCATCATCATCATCATCATCATCATCATCATCATCATCATCATCATTGTCATGATCGTCATCATTGCCATGATTGTCACCATTGTCATGATCATCATCATTATTGTGATCGTCATCATTGTTAAGATCGTCATCATTGTCATGATCGTTATCATCGTCATAGTTGTCATGATCGTCATCATCGTCGTTGTCTTCATCATATAGTATATTATTAGCACGTATGCCGCATTTTGGCACGATACCACTATTACTCGTATTGTTACTGAGTAGTTGATATCTATTACTGAGCAACAGATTAGAATAATTATGATACTCAATACAATGTTTGGACTCATCACTACATACCATACATACTGAATTGACATCACGTTTACTCGAGGAGCTTACTGCGGGAAGACCAGACAGTTTTACATTCATATCAATTTCATTAGTCATTGTCCCGTTAGTAACTGCACCCAAACTGTTCAAACACTTAGTTTTGCTTATATTGTATTTAAAATGTGTGTTTGGCTCTACTTCTTGGCCACGTTCCTAATATACTGGACACGAGTTTAATTTGTGACCGGATCCCATACAACTCCAGCAACGGACAGGCTGACCATGCCGACACTTGGTATACCTGTGGTTGGGTTCCCCGCAAAATGTACACGACGGCGACCTGACGATTGGAACATAGTCATTCAGACACTTAACAAGAACTGATGATCCACGACTGTTTATGTGCAGCTTATCTGCGTAATATAACGCGTTGTCTATGGAACCAGGCCTATATGATGAATAAAAGAAATCTGCGGACCTGATCATTGAGAAGTTTAGAAAATGTTCTCTCACCTCAAGATACTTATTGAATGAGCGGATGAAGTCCTGTCGATACTTTGCATCACCACGGGGACATAGCTCGCATATACGTATTTTGCATTCTGGTACTAGCGTTTGTAGATCCATAATTAAATTGTCCATGGATATAAGGGCATCAGCTAATGACCCATCAGAATTATTTGTAACTGCCATAAAATTTATGTCTTTGTACGTATGTAAGTCGGAACTATGTAGTTTGTAGTGAATATCCTCTATCTTCGCTCCTCTGAGGCACATAACCTCAACCGAATCTTGAAGGCCATTGGTGTTCACGCCTTTTATTATAGAACTCCCAATTATCAATGTATTTTTAGGAAGTGGTTTGCGGGATGCGTGTTGTTATGGAGTTCTCATTTACCTGCGGGATACGTTCATGTAACTGATCTGGTACAGGTCCATTAACCACTCGCGCGTAGCTTATTTGTTTGGAAGTCTTTGGTTTAGGAAGCCTTGGCGCTGGTATAGGTTGGTACGCGATAGATCGTGGATATGATGATGAAGGTTTATTATTAACTTTAGATTTATCAAGAGTTCCATTCACGGTAGCTTCCATGGCAGCCTGTTGGGTGGTACATTGCAAAACAATATCAGCAACGGCCATCTCATCATGTCATGTCATCACACCAATTTCATTTGTCATTTTAATACATTTAGATTGTAAGTCACTGGCAAGCCGCTTATTTTCTTCATTTAGCTCCTTGATTATGGCTTCCTTGCTCAGAAGCAGTTCATTAAGCATAAACATTTGCTTAAATAGGTCTTGCTGACTGGGTTGGCTAAAAGTGAACAGATCTTGCTGCGTGAGCTGGTTAAGGCTAGATCTTCGTTCTTTTCACAACCTGTTCTCTAATAAACAACTTAAGTTCTGCTCAGCAAGGGCCAAGCTGTCCTTTGTTCGTAACTGTTATTTTCTACAATAACTTCACCTCCCTTGATTGGAACATAGTGAGTCAATAATCATAGCCAGTCACTAAGCCGTATCCTATATTATCCCTTCACTGCTATGCCATGCGAGCATTTATTGGTTGTTACTAACATTGATTTGATCTTTCCATCCATCATACAATTTAAAAATATATATTCCTATATATTATACATACCCTATCTTTTTCCATGCTACAAAACCAATACGATATCATCTAATGTTGCCATCGTGCAGAACGAGAGAAAATGTTCCATGAGATGTTTACAAACATTCTGGGAAGTCAAAAGATGCACAGTCGGACCTAGAGAGACAATCAGTTGCCCTGGAGTATATTCGCTCAGCTATAGAGGCAACAATAACGGAGCTGGATGTGCTAGACATCGAATGAAAAGGAGGTGAAAACTGAAATGAAAGAATTGTAAGTAGCAGCAAGAAGATATGACACAGATCACATGGCGGATGCAGAATCTCTTAGAAAAAGCAGCTACAAAAGTTATATACAACCTTCACCGAACAACAGGGAAACTTGTCAGTTCCAGGTATGCACTGTGTGTAAAGCAGGCAATACTAAATACACTAGTTCGAGAATAACATAATCTAGCGAGGTTTGACATCCATTAGTCATCACGCAAACACTGTGTTACGGCAGTGGATCCCAACATATTGGTACGTATAAGGAAATCTGGAAGCCGTCAAAATATCAAGTAATGAAGGGTGGAAAGAATGAACATCACGTCTCCTATAAAGACGTTAATGCTATGATCACGACAACCCACTCACAAGAGTGGATTGCCGGATTAGCATTCTGGCTTTACCTGAAACTATAGCTACTTAGATCTCACTAGAAAAGATCTTGTTATTACTATACTGTGTGCATTAGAATGGTAGAATCCAGTATATCCATCAATCGTATGAATCTGAGTATGAACACGAGTGAGGTCTGGGTGAAGCTTAGATAGAGATGGGCGGGGCATAGCTAAAACAGAGAAGGTCCATTCAGGTCGTTGCCAATACTTTTGATACAGATGTATTCTCTTGGAATGGTAAACTTAACTCATTCACTGGCGTTAGACCTAACACGAGCATGGCGAATCAAAATGTCAAATAATATGCAGCATACAATCAGATGCATTGAAAAGAATCGCATGTGCCAATGGATGCATCCGATTTGCCACTCAGGTATATGACGTCATAATGAATTACGTCATATGTATGCTGATATCACAATCAAAATGCGTAATGCTTAAACGACGTCCGTTATGAACATTGAATAACCCATCGAGTGTGCGAAACGGATGTCTTTACTATTTAATAAACATCGGCAGCAACAGCACCCAGTCAAATTAGTTTCAAAATATCCAACGCCTTACCAGTATGGTTACCTTGGGATTCTGGGAATTCAGGGTTCAATCAATCCCAACGCAGGCACGCCGTGGGCGAAGCTTAGCTAGAAATGGTCAGGCATATCTCGAAAGGGGTCCATCTTTTGAATAAAAATTAACCAGGGTTATCATTTATGGTTGCTTTCAATTTAATGTCAAGATCATGGTTATTTAGAGTTTGCAGGAATTCAGTAAATTCATCTCCTGTATATGGCCAGATCAAAAAGATATCATCAAGGTATCTATTGAAATTGAGAGGACTTTTACTACACTTTATATGGCAGCTTCTTCCCGCTCAGTCATGTAAATGCTGGGAAAGCTGGGACTCCAACGTTTACCCATAGCGCAACCACTAATCTGTTGATAAGGCTTTCCATTAGATTCGAAATCGTTACCCTGCAAACTAATTTTGAGCAGGTCTATTATTTCTCTGTCAGGCGAGTTGTATCAGGAAATTTCTTTAAGGCCTTAGCGGACCGAATTTATATCCTTTTCTATATTAATATTTGTATACATCGAGTCAACATCTACGGTTACTAGAAGGAATTTGGGGGCACTTTGATCTGTGCTAGTTTCGAAAGAAAGCTCGGATACCTGTTAGCGATTGTTTGTACATAATAATCAATGAATTAGCTTATTCTATATGATTCCGAGCCGCAATCCGAGATAATAGGCCTGCCCGGTGGAATTAACGGGTCCTGCCAAGAATCAGTCGGCTTATGAATGTTTGGTAATAAGTAGAAAGTACGTGGCTTAGCACTGTCTTTCGTGTAAAGATAACCAAACTGTTTTTCATTAATATTCACATTCTTCCACACTGTTTCCAGAATTTCAATTAACTTGGGGCAGTTTTTCGGCAAAAGTGGTTCATGTAATTTCTTGTAAAATTTTGTAATGGTTAGCTGTCTCTGTTCCTGTTTTATATAATTTTCTTTTAACATTATTACTGTTGCAGATCCTTTGTCTGCTGGCTTGATGACAATATTTTTATTATCCGTAGTTCTTTTAAGGCTCTGCGCTCATTTGAAGGCAAATTTTGGTGATTTGTGTTTGGCGTAATTGTTTCTTTGCATGCTAAGGTGGTCATAAATGTTACTTTAATTGCTGGGTCCACGGCTGTCACACGTGGTTCTTATCCTGACCATTCGACGAAAGGTTTAGGTTCACTGGCTGAATTTTTTAAGGGAATCTGCCAATTTGATTTGTCGGTTAAAATCAATAATTTCCGTAAAACCGTTGTCCAAAAGTGCATCTAACTCAGATTTAGGTTTTGGTGTTGGAACAAAGTAAGACCACGTTTTAAAAGTGAGTTTTCCATTGCGCTTAAAAGTAAGCCAGTGAGATTGACAATACTAGTACCCTAACCAGTGCCTGGGTGGTTATGGTCTTGACCCAAATTTAGTTTAAACCTACAGATTCTAGCCAATGAGTGGAGATTTTATTAGTTGTTTCCGGTGTCCAGTGGATTTTGTCAGGGCAAACTTCAAACTGGGAAGCAGGAATAGCTTGTACTGTCTGAATGTTAGACCTAGATGCTGGCATAGGCGAGTTTAACTCCTGTATAGTGTTTCTTTGCTCCGGAGTTAGGTTTTTGGAGTAATTTAGCAATTTGTGAATTTGGAAATTTGGCACGGAGCTCACTTGAACAAAGTTGGAAGTTGTTCTTATCCTTGCATGCTTTCGGATCCTTGTCATTAATTCCCATGTTGACAATGATTTTCTCAGGCTGGTGACTGCCTTTATATCGCCTTACAATGCATCTAGCATGATTTAGTTGTGCCCCAGGGAAACAGGCTACAGCTATGGCTGGATGAGGGGTGATATTAATCCTACTTAAGTCGAATGCTCCAAACAGGACTCTCTTTGTTAATGTGTGTAGGCTCCATGATGTTTTGTTACCAGTTTCAATTCTAAACTGCCAGAAACTGTTTAGTTAGTGTGGGTGTCTTCCTGCATTCTGGTGGAGGTGTTAGTGAGAATTTAGGTTGTGAGATTTTGCAGGGTGGGGGTTGAGGTTTTAGAATACTTCTTGAGAAAATTCCCCCCACCTTCCATTGTACGTCTTTGTGGCTGTGGTGCCAAAGGTGGAAAATCTGTTGGTGATGTGATGTCAGTAGGCATGGTAGCTGGCTCATTTGGGATAGGTGGAGATTCAGGAAGAGGAATCAGCGATGGGTCTAGACATGCAAATCTGTTGGCATTACTGCCAGCATTGCCTATGGATGTGGATGGAATATCTGCCAGTGTAATACGAGGCGATGTGTTAGTATTGATACGTTTGTTGGTGTACACAGGTGAGGTATCTGCCGGTGATCTTTGGCGTCTGCTGGGCTTATATTGAGCTACCACTGTAGGAATAGCTGCATAGAGTATAGGAGGGTTATGTCCCCTGATTTTCTGACCTGACTCTGGGTAGGTGGAGTTATGTCCCCTGCTTTTCTGACCTGGTTCTGTGTACTTAGTGGTTTGACAAAATAAAAAAATGTCGAGATGGTCTGTTGTTTAATTTTTTTTAAAGTTACTTTTTGCCCAGCCTATGGCGACATTTTCCCCCTTTTATGGTCTACGCCTTTGGTGTGTTGTGCTTCCATAAGCGCGCATCTGAGTGTGCCTAATTTAAATTCATAATGGTTCATCATTGCCGTAACAGTTGATCCAGCCCAGGTTCGATGTACTTTGGCAAGAGACTCATAAATTTTTGTGGATGGCATCGCAGGTTTGAAAAACCTATTTAGTTCTCCCATCTTTGTCCCAATAGCCATAGGGAAGGAATCTTCATCATGGTGTTGTTTTAATACCATCATATGATGAAAGCACTGACGGACCTGAAAGTATACTTTCACTAGCCTTGCAATGGCAGGGTTTGATTGTTGGTCCTGGTGGCGATAGGAATTAAGCTTGCCACCCTGTTGTTTCCGTGACTTTGGACCACTGGATGGCTGAAAACAGCGCCTCTGGTCCCACCAATTAACCCCAGTCTGCCCTTGACCTACAATACGGTTACGGTTGTTGGATTTTGGTTCCATTATCAGTAAGAAGATGGAAATACAATATGTCTGAAACTAATTATCCTGAAAGATAAGTGGCATTTAATATTTAATATTTAATATTTAATCAAACAATTTAAAGCAAACAAATATGTAATTATATTAAGTAATAATTAAGTATTATATCAAGAACTATATTAAAATTAGACTAATACACTTAGCTTTGTGTAACGGCACGGTCGAAACTGTGGTTATCATGCAAGTCTTTCCTGCTTTTTCAAAGGCTTATATATCAATAAAGGGGTGGGTAAGTGCAAAGCTGGGTGTTTGTCTGAGAGCGTGAACTTAGTGGTTTGACTCTCTTATTTAGCCAGGCTGATGACCCCACCCCACCCCTTTTTGGAGAACATTTATCATTGGTTAATTAACAGCTGTGGTGACAATAGTCGCGACGGCGACCACATTGCAATGGCAATGCGTAGTACATCTACAAAATAACAGCGCAGTTACGCTCTTATATACTTTGCAGTCTAGAGCTGCTGTATAACCGCCCTGGCCTTCGCTAGCTTCATCGTTGTGGTGATAGTCACCAATGACGCTACCGTTGTCATCATCCCTTTAACAGCAACCCACCTCAATCTGAGTGGTCTTGAGGTATCCAACGTTTATGTATATGTATATATGTACATGTATGTATGTATGTATGTATGTATGTTTATTTTATTGACGCACTGGCAACGTGCGGCTTCGATTTCTATGTGCTAACCAGCCGACAGTCATGCACCCATTAGTTTAATTTGTTGATCACCATCTCCCGGTCGGGGGATCGAACCGCCATACTGCAACTCCGCATAACATCAGCAACCAGACATCTTTCCACTGGACCACTGCGCCAAGACTAAAAGTCAAGGTTTAGCCGACCAGGTTTCACATGTCTGATATACTGACACACTGACGATTCGTATGAGACTATCCGTGGATGCACCTGCCACGATTCAATCCTAGGCTTTTTAGGCCTATTGTACTCTGACTCCATCACGGCTCTGGCAGTATATGTATTTTTATTTTATTGACGCACTGGCAACGTGCGGCTTCAATTTCTATGTGCTAACCAGCCGACAGTCATGCACCCATTAGTTTAATTTGTTGATCACCATCTCCCGGTCGGGGGATCGAACCGCCATACTGCAACTCCGCATAACATCAGCAACCAGACATCTTTCCACTGGACCACCGCGTCAAGACTAAAAGTCACGGTTTAGCCGACCAGGTTTCACATGTCTGATATACTGACACACTGACGATTCGTATGAGACTATCCGTGGATGCACCTGCTACGATTCAATCCTAGGCTTTTTAAGCCTATTGTACTCTGACTCCATCACGGCTCTGGCAGTATATGTATTTTTATTTTATTGACGCACTGGCAACGTGCGGCTTCAATTTCTTTGTGCTAACCAGGCGACAGTCATGCACCCATTAGTTTAATTTGTTGATCACCATCTCCCGGTCGGGGTATTGAACCGCCATACTGCAACTCCGCATAGCATCAGCAACCAGACATCTTTCCACTGGACCACCGCGCCAAGACTGAAAGTCAAGGTTTAGCTGACCATGTTTCAACATGTCTGATATACTGACAATGAGACTATCTGTGGATGCACCTGCCACGATTCAATCCTAGGATTTTTAAGCCTATTGTACTCTGACTCCATCACGGCTCTGGCAGTATATGTATTTTTATTTTATTGACGCACTGGCAACGTGCGGCTTCAATTTCCATGTGCTAACCAGCCGACAGTCATGCACCCATTAGTTTATTTTGTTGATCACCATATCCGCATAGCATCAGCAACCAGATATTTTTCCACTGGACCACCGCGCCAAGACAAAAGTCTCAGGTTAGCAGACCAGCTTTCACATGTCTGATATACTGACACACTGACGATTGCGTGCGTGCGTGCGTGTGTTTATGTGTGTGTGAGTGCGTGTGTGCGTGCGTGCGTGCGTGCGTGCGTGCGTGCGTGCGTGCGTGCGTGCGTGCGTGCGTGCGTGTGTGCGTGCGTGCGTGCGTGCGTGTGTATATGTATGTATATGTATGTGTATATGTGAATGACGTCATGAATTACGTAGATATGTATGTATATGAATAATTATTAACCATACATTATCTCTGATATTTGGATAATTACTCCCACGTGCATACTTTATTATATATCATTCATTCATTCATTCATTCATTCGTTCATTCATTCATTCATTCACACTCGCACAGCTATTTTCTTCTCGAGTGTCAGTAATATAGGCATGAAAATAGCTGTTGAATTTTTTGCACCCAATTTAACTAGCAGTCATTATGGTCTCCATACCAACGTACTCCATATAAATTAGTTTCAAAACATTCAGCAATTATTTTTTCCAATCTCTGGGGGCATATGAAGTGATTTACCTTGTACATTTGTTAGTTTTCCTGTCACTTTTCAGTAATTTCAAAATGATTGCTGTTCCTCTTCTCAGAGTTTGAAATTTTAGCAAATTGGATGACTTCCACATATTTCATTTTGAAGGTAGCCATACACGAAAACGGTTAAATATTTCGAAACCAATTTGACTGGAAACTGTTGCTGCCTAATGCATCAACAGTTTGCAGTAAAATTAATTTCAAAATATCTAACAGATTAAGTGAATAAAGAACCTACAGGAAACCGATTGAATATTTTGAAACCAATTCGACTGGAAGTTATTGTTGCCTAGTAGTAGTAGTAGTAGTAGTAGTAGTAGTAGTAGTAGTAGTAGTAGTAGTAGTAGTAGTAGTAGTAGTAGTAGGAGTAGTAGTAGCGGCAGGCCTAGTGACTGACTTACCACCACCACCACCACCACCATCACCACCACCACCACCACCACCACCAGCAACAACAACAACAACAACAGCAGCAACCACTACTACTACTACTACTACTACTACTACTACTACTACTACTACTACTACTACTACTACTACTACTACTATTACTACTACTACTACTACTACTACTACTACTACTACTACTACTACTACTACTACTACTACTACTACTACTACTACTACAACAACAACAACAACAACAGTATCAGCAGCAGCAGCAACAACAACAAAAACAAAAACAACCACAACAACAACAACAACAACAACAACCACCGCCATTACCACTTACCGCCACCGCCACCGCCACCGCCACCGCTGCCAGCACCACTGCCGCCGCCTACCCCTACCGCTACTACCTCTGCTGCTCGGTAGATGGGCAGCCGGCCTTAGAGCAAGCCTCCCACTCGTCTTCCCCCCCCCCCCCAACACAACTAGACTTGCCTCCACCGAGCATGGTTTTGGATCCGCATCAGAATTACTAAATTGACCACAAAATATAAAATGATATTTAAATCAAATGCTTTTATCACTTAAAAGCTTTGTTTTCATTGGAGGGCTATATGAAGGTTTGGTTTCTTGTTTTTGTCTAATGCGATAGCTCTTAATCTGTATCGTAAATGAAACTGAAGCGCAGTTTTTCTGGTACATCGTTTTCTAGTAGGTGTTGACTAGAAAGTACGGGGAAACTGCTCTACCCGTAATTAATCAAGGGACATGTGGATTTCAACGTGACTTAGATGCATAATTTGATTGCCGCGATGATAAAGATAATCCCATGGTGGATGTCACATCGACGTGACTTAGTGTAAATCATGATCACAATTACCATAAACGGTATGGATGGGGTTATATGTGATTGCTTTTGATGATTAATTTGATTATGTATACAATATCCCAGCAACAATCGGGTGATATGGTCAGAGGTTAAATACCAAAAAATTGTTCAAGAGTGGCAGGGAGTCGCTCAACACTTTATGGCTTTGTATGTCCCAGAGATCTTAACGCAATGCATACCACGTCTATTGACAACATGCACTCGGTATATTGACAACAGGCACTCCGTATATTGACAAAAGGAACTCCGTATATTGACAACAGGCACTCCAGAGAATTCTGAATCTCTCCATCCCGCTCTTCCGGTTGACTGTGACGTTTTACCTTTTGACGCCAAAATTGATACAGTTCATCTGGACACGAGGACAAATATGCACACAAACCTGTTCAAGTTCCATTCAGTATAACTCGAGCCATAGAGCCAGATATCTTTCACCGCTTTGATGAATTGGACCTGTGACTTTTTGATGTCACACTCAATATATGTCCTCTAGAAAACAAGCCCACCCTCCAAAGGTTTGGTCCCGACCCCTTCAGAGAACTTGAGCATTAGCGCTGAATGGGTGGTATTGATGGGTCGGCGAGCAGAAGGACGGACGGATGGGCGAACAAACAGACGAATGGACAGACAGACAAACAGACCGACAGTGACAATGTTGTTACAAAATCATCGTGGCACTTCCCAACCCCACGTCCCAGTCAGCTTCTGCTGGACTATAATACGCGATCTGGACAAACATTTCTTTATTTCATTCATAATTTATAACTCGATGAAAGAAATACTCGACTTTTCATGAATAATAAATTAATGGATGGATCCAGTTTTAGCTATACCCCGCCCATCTCTAGCTAAGCTCCATTTGCGCTTTATTCGTGTTGAGATCGATCGATCCCTGCACTCCGTGAATCTCAAATTCCAGAATATTATACAGATACGCTGTTGAATATTTTGAAACCAATTTGACTGGATGCTGTTGCTGCCTATGACAGCAACAGCACCCAGTCAATTTAGTTTCAAAATACTCAACAGAATGTTTATTAAATAGCAAAGACATACAATGTGTACTACTTGACGGACAATTAAGCATTTATGACGGACTTAATCACGTCATTCATGACGTAATTTATTATGACGTAGTTGATTATGACGTCATATTATTGACTGAGAGCATGGATTCCTATATTATACATGTCTTATACCCTCTATTATACATGCCTAATACTGCGTGAGTGTACTTAAACTTTTCGTGTACCATTAAATAGAGACAGTTTTGTACGAGATTTGAGATGCCTGTTGATTTCTGTTCAATTTACCAAGCACGCAATGCTAATCGGTCGATTTGCACAGCTTTGTCTTTAGCTTAAATTGGGCTCTGTTATCAAAGGGTCAAATTGTAATGTGCAGCAATTGATTGTAATGCAACTTCTTCGAAATCGTTTGGTATATAAGTTACCCATATCAATGTAGAGCACGTGAGCACATTTACATTTGTTCCTGCCCACGGGTTGGGTGCGGATGTTGTACAAAATGCAACTCCCCTGATACTATTGGATGAAATTCTACCAATTTTGTGTGCAAGAGGACATTTACATTTCGTTCCGGCCCTGGGATGGGATGTTGGGTGTGAGTGTGGGTCAAAAGTTCAAACTGGTGAACGTGGGGATTTGGGATGATGCGTCATCGACCGAGCAATCTAGTTATTATTATTATTATTATTATTATTATTATTATTATTATTATTATTATTATTATTATTATTATTATTAGAAGCTGTGGTCGATAAATCAAATGATGGTTTTGGAAAGGAAGATGATGATAAACTCGTTGTGGAAGAAACAAAGTTTAATTTACGGAAAGAAATTGGACTGCCCACTGCCGTAGCTTTGATTGTGGGCACCATTATAGGTAAGTGGACTGCAAATATAATCAGACATTCTACATTTTGTTGCATATGATCGGAGCACGCGATATGATCAAGAACCGTTCTTCAATGGACCTTTCACGTTTATCTATCCATCCTATAACGTCTTAATCAACTACGTGAAGCCATAATCAATTACAGCATGAATAACTCGATTTAGTCCGTCTTAAAAACGCTTAATAGTCCGACACGTTGTGCGAATATGTTGAAACTAATAGGCAGCAACAGCACCCAGTCAAATTGGGTAAAAATATCCAACAGCTTACCTGTATTATATTTTTAAGGAAGTTGATAGTCAGGGAGTTCAGAGATCTGTCGATCCCAACACGAGCGAGGTGTGGCTGGAGCTTAGCCAGAGATGGGCGGGGCATAGCTAAAACGGGAACGGTTCCTTCTTCGTTAGTATCATTACTATTATTGTAACAGCAGCGTCGGCGTCGTCATTGGCGTCGGCGGCGTGGGCGTCATCCGCATCAGCGTTGATGGTGTTTGTGACGTCATCGGCGTCGGCGTTGTCATCATTGTTGGCGGCATTCTGTGAGGCTATCCATCTAGCGTTTGGGGAGGGGGGGGGGGGGGGCGAGCACTCTAGCACCAGCCGACCATCGAGAGGACAAAGATCCCCTGTCACCGGTCTAGCTTTCAACTACCCGCCTCACAACCGCACGAATTGACTGGAATGGATGGAATTCTACCAAATGTGGTATTGAGATACCCATCTGATTGAGGAGTGCAAGAAGGCATTAACATTTGGCTCTCTCCCCAGGCTGTAGTGGTACTTAGCTGAGGTGGACGACGGGCCAAAAATTCAAATCGAGTGTAACGCAACTCCTCCAAAACCGTTGGATGGAGTTCAACCAAATTTTGGGTGTGAGTTACTCCTGAGTGCAAGAGGACATTTTCATTTTGCGCCGACCCCAAGGGGTGGGTGATGGATCGATAGGTCACATTTTAATGTGCAGAAAATTGATTGTAACGCTACTCCTCTGAAACCTATGGACGGAATTCAAACACATTTGGTATGTGAGTTACCCATATCAGCATGGAATGCATGCTCAAATTTAGCTTTGGTTGTGCCATCAATGGTCGGGTGGGGTTAAAGGATAAAGAAATTGATTGCAATGCAACTCCTCTGAGTGTGCAGTGCATGCTCATATTTAGCTTTGGTCGCACCCCCAGGGGTTGGGGTGGGATCAATAAATTAATTGTAATGCAACTCCTCTGAACCCGTTGTATGGAATTCAACCAAATATGATATGTAAGTTACCCATGTGATTGTGGAGTGCAAGAGAACATTTACGTTTGGCTCTGCTCTCATGGGCATGTGGTGGGCGTGGGGTCAAAAGGTCAAAGCCATGAGGGTAGGGATTTGCGATGGCGCGTAATCGGCTGACCACTCTAGTTTACTTTACGTTTTTGTGATTCCTCCTTCTATATTGTTTGGCACTCGAATGTATGTATTTTTTTTTAATGTCAAGCATTAGTTCTATGAACCTTATCAGTGACGACCCACTGACAATAGGATATAGCTCAGTCGTAATCTGGAATGTAATTTCTTTACCTTTTTCAGTTTTCTACCTGAGAGGGTTTCGAACCCAAGCAATCCTGCGAGACCATTCTTCTAGCATTTGCGAAGCGAATACGCTACCACTAGTCCACAAACGAACAAAAATCCTCTTTCACCGGACTATCTTTCAACTACTCGTCTCCCAACCACAGAAATTGACTGGAACTGATGCTGTACATTCCAAATATTTTACTTTGTGTTTCCATGTTCTGTAGCTGGCGGGGTGGGGGAGGCGTATGCGCTGGTCCGCCATGTTGCTCCACTCCATTGCACCACATGTACAGGATGCGCAGGAGGTCTGGTTAGCTGTGGTTCTCTGGGTTGCGGATCCTGTATCGTGACGCTCCAGAAGGTATAAAGACTGGCTTCTAGAGCCGGTGGAATGATAATGTTTCAGTGGGTTGTGCGACCATTGCCGCCGAGATTGAACCTCACGGTCTCATCCCAACTATTGGTGTCACCGGTATGATGGTCCATAAACGAATTTAAAAGTCCGGAATAGTAATAATTAAGAATAAATAACTACACAAACAATGGTCCTTGTTTGCTAGTAAATGAGCAAGATAATACAGTACATAGAACCAATCTGGTGTCCTTTCTCCGCGGGCTCGCCGGAGGTACCTCACAGATTCGTAAATCCAGTGAGGTATCCCGGTAAGGGAGCATCCTAACAAGGCGTAAATAGTTTAATATAAACCAATTATACCCCTAACACACACAAAATAATATTGTTGTGAGAGGAAAGTGCCTCGCACGGGCCTCCGTCACAGGAAAATGCCTTCAACACTGAAGCGGAAGAAACGAGCTGGCAAAAAGGGCCACTCTTTTGTTGAAACAAAAGGTTATGTGTAGTGGGCCTATCCTAGTGAGATCATAATTAATATGATGCACGCTGATTTACGTGAAGACGGGTCGGATGATTTCCGAAGAATTCATAGGTCACCGTCGTATGTAGATCCAAAGATACCGCATTGGTAGTTGCCGCTTTTATTTATGTGGGCCTTCTACTAAATTCTAACCTACCATTTAGTTGTTAGATATGCTTCCAAGATTTGGCCGCAAGTGGCATGGATTCCTACCTATCTTTTGACACATAAGTCTAACTGGCAAAGATTCCCAGCTTCCCTAAGGTCGCCCCGCATAGCATCTTCCTAAAAAAGACAGCATGTTGACATGTTATGGAGCGACAGCTCCCGAATCATATGACGATCCAGTTACGTATCGCACCGAAACCATATATAACATCACTGGGACAATATACAGTTCACATAAGCAATTTAGAAAGCGCAATAGTATTTTCATGGCGGGGAGTAAGAGGCAGTTATCCATCCCTAGTGACCTTCCCGTGAGGGCGTGGTGGGCTCTAAGACTGCACCCAGTCACCATACCGAGTTGGATGGAGATCTGCATCTCGTCCATCACCCGCGTATTACGGAACTAACATTGCACTACAGGCCGGGGTTACACAATACAATTTCTTTTCGCAGTGCTTCCTACCTTGGCGGGGGTTATCTAAACTAACTGGTATCCGAAGGTACAGATGGAGTGTATGCGAAATCAACACCGCTCGGAAACCCCAATAGTTTCCCAGAGTCGGATCCTGCCAACGTGTCGGGTTTAGTCGGTCACATGTCAGGTTTGAGCAATGTGAGCATTATCAGTGACCTCAGTGTAAAATTGATGCTGGGAGAAATAGTGATGTGGATATAATGTTGCTGTATAGTATAGCCTAGCTTACTGCGTCCTAGAGTTTTTATATAAATAAAACAAAATAACTAGGATGGCTACTTGCCATATACATAACTACCTAGTACAGTGCTAACAGTATATCAGGTCATAGGACCTTACGGGGCTCGTTAGTTGAGAGCACACAGAAATAAATATAATATAAACAGTATGAAACAGAAAATATAACAATGCGGTCTCACGACCGGGAAGGTATCTTATAGCTTATTACGGAATTAATGAATAGCACACTAGTATAGTTACTTGAGTATTTATTGGTCATCGGTACGGTAAGAGTTCATAAATCACTGTAGTAGATGCGCTACAGATGAATAGCGTGAGGTGACACGATTCCGAAGTTGCTGGGAAGATTTCCGCAGGCAGACTGTTTACGTGGCTCACTCTCAAGATGGTGAAGAAAAACAGCTGTAGAGAGATCTCCATTAGATAGTCAGAATAACTAATACATGAGTTTACACAGTAAATTGAAAGTGTCCATCCGGCGACGGTGGAAAATTGCCCGTAATGAAGAGGGCTACAGTGGTATTTAAATGTTGCATGTACATAACTGGGTACACCGTGCGGGATACATCGCATAGCTCTTGCGGTGTACCGGTTAGAGTCCCACCAGACTGTGGCCTAAAAGTTAAGTAAACACACGACATGCTGCATGGAAGCTTGATACCACTTTTCAGCATGGTCCGGAAGATCTGGGGAGTTATCCACCAAGAATCACCATGGCTCTATGTCCTGTAGAATTTACATCGGGCCCGCAAGGCCCATCCGCAGGGAAGCTCCTCTGTGAGTTGTACCGGATAGGGAGTGCTTCTTATTTATTGAGTTGCCCCCAGATGACCGTCCGAGGGCCTACAAAAACTTATTGTTGCGGATTTAAGGTTGCTCACCGGCGCAGGAGATCTCAATTCTGATAGGCACTGCTGCGGTGTAGGGTGCCACAGTCAGTAAGCAGTTAGCCCACGTATATCACTGCGCTGGTCCTGCAACCTTGCTGTCGGCTGTTCCTTGGCAAAGTGCTGTCGATTCTTGATTTTGGTTCCTTTTATACTACTTGTGACGTCAGAGGTAGGATGCCCTCAGCCAATCAGCAGGCGAGCAGTAGCCAATCAGCGTGCAGCTAGAAAGGGTAACGTGGCAATCACGTGATCAGCGCATTACATATTCACTTAATACATACACGCGATTAAGCAATATTTTGAAAATAATGAGCCATTTAGGGATAACTCGGCCATTTCTGATTTTTTTTTTCTGTATGATTTTAAAAAGGTAAACAGTTTTGAAATCCTCGTTTCATTCCGGTCCTGACGAGTACCAAAAATAACGAGAATGGAGTGATTTAAAGAAATCACAAGTACCAACTCGGTACACTATAAGCATACACTCTCTCCCAATACTGACATGTGTTGCCAGGGAAGCTCTGACACACTCACATGCACACATGTGTGCTATCCTACCCAGGGGGCGTGCTTGGAACACACCCGGAGCCATCGTCCCATACCAAGCCAAGATGGGATGGTCCGTACGCATCCAGCCGATTCGCACTACACCACCCCCTCCTAGTTTGACACCCGTGACAAACGACAATGCATCGCGGATCGAAAGCATGGGAGCACGCTAGGCAAGAATTAAAGACTTCTCAAGTAGGCATGTAGCCGAGAAGAGTAGTAACGCGAGAGAAGGGTAGTTTATCAGAGAAGAGCACATTGAGGTGGGAAATAGTTTGGGAGGGAGGCATACTTTTAGTTTTGATTTTTGGCCTGGTATTTATTTATCCAGGCCTTTTCTTTTTTTATTTTCATTTTGTGGTGCGTGCTCTTTATTGAATTAATACCATGATTAGACAATAGCTCGCATGGGCGTTCCCTCCATTAGATTTCCACCAAGAAAGAGACATATATCTTTAAAACATACAGTAGTAATATCACAGTGATACAGTAATTACGTATACATACCGAGTATATAAAGTTATGCATACAGAGTGGCCCGTTTTGGCAGGTCCGCATGGATACCTCTCGCTATCCACAATCCGTCTTGACATTCTGACGCGAGACAAAAAATAATAAGAAAAATAGTATTTAATAATAAAGAAAAACTGGTTCATCAGTCAGCCCCAGCAATAGCTGTGATGACATGATGGGAATAAAAGACATATTCGCCTGCCGTGTGTTGTGTACTTACGTCGCACACGACGTGTTTACAACACAGGTACCCGCAGGGATCACTTTGGTGAGACACAGCTATGCAATAATTTCGCGTAGCTGTGTAGGATGACGGTAGTCAGCCAAGCGACGGGGTTTCAATTTTTAAAAACATATATAATTATAAGAAAAGTATTTTAAAAATAAAATAATAATAATTCCATCTTCCGCACACCTATTCACATATTCTGCTGCATCTACGACAATAATGTCCACAAACGTCTGCTGAGAAATTCCCCAACGAGTTTGGGTCCCACGACTCGTGCTTGACGGCTGTGGTGGGTGGTCTTCTGATGCTGATATTTCATTATCTACGTAACTAATCTCGGTGGCACTTAAGTTCGATGAAGCTGCGGATGAGTTAACGGATGCACTAGTGGTGGGGGTGATGACTATTGGTGTAGCGCTAACTGGTGTAGGCTCGAAAATTGCTGACATCACTGTTGTCATGGCGGTGGTGGTAGTGGTGCTTGCTGAAGGTTGGCTGAATGATGCGATGATGCTGTGTGACGATGTTGCTGCAGTGATTGCGGATAGTTTTCTAATTTTAACAGCCTTGATCAGCTTACTCGTGGACGTTCTGGAATCGCTCGGATCTCAGGTTGATGAGCTATCTTGCGCTTTCCCGCATATGGTCTGTCTGGTGTAGTAGTCTTTCTGATGGCAGGATCTATGGAAAGAATGGTGCTGCACATGGATGTCGGCGTGCTGGTATGCGGTGCAGTGGTGGTGATGACGGCTTCCATGAGACTTATCTCCTCGTCGATAACTAAACTGAGCGGAGATATGGAACTGTCTGCAATGCCCTGTAAAACCGGATCATGGATTTTCACAGGAGTTGTTATCGCTACCGAAATTGCCTGTCCTATCACGGATGCAGATGGGGTTGTAGTGCTGTGTGCTGCCGGTGTTGTCACTGCGGATGCTGCCAGTGCGGATGCTACAGTTGGTCTCATTACCGATGCTGCAGGTGCTGCCGGTGCTGTTCTTACAGGTGCTGCCGTTACTGTGGTGATGGGTGCTGGAGTGCTGGTGCTGGCTGGCTGTGTTACAAATGCGGATGGTACAGCTACTTGTGGAAAGTCAGCTTGACGTCGTTTGGTGCGTTTAGTCTTGGCCATTTTTCCGGTTGGAAGCATGGTAATTGGAAGTCTATTTTCGAAACATGGCGCGAGCATATCTATGTCCTCATTTTGTCCACCAGGCTTTAATGTCACAACCAATACACGATGTTTAAATGATAACGCATGTGTTACACCATACTGAGTGGCTGAATACAGGTACTTGTAGTCCGCACAGAATGCTCTCTCTAGTAAATGGTCATGATTGACGTGAAGTTTCAAGTCCGAGTTTCTGGAAAATGCATGCTTCCATTGCTGTCCGTTGTATGATAAAGCAGTACAAGGATGCTTCTTTCTGATGTGAGCAGGTGCCGATTCTTACGAGCTGTCGGACAAGGCAAGGTCTTCCAAAAGCGATATACTATTCCCGCATGATGGTTATTTGTGGAACTGCACTAACCTAACTAAACTTTCCTAACCCTTCATACATTTTCCTGCCCAATATAATATAAAGTAATAAAATAATAAGAAGAAAACAGCAGAATTTGGTTTGCGACACGAAAGTAGCCTAATGCTTGATCTTCCATAGTGTCGACTTTTACGGGAAGATGAAATTTCAGTGTGCGCTTTCTTCCTTTTATACTTTTTGGTGACGTCACAGGAGGGCGGATGAACACACCCGAAAGTTTTTAGGGTGAGTCGGTCCAACCAAATATGCAAATATTTAATCTTTATTCCCATGGAGTCGGATTATATATTCCCTTCGTAGGAAGAAGGGAAATATAAGTATAAGAAGTTAGGATAGTCACTTTCATCCCTGCTCGGCCGCAAATCGGATCTCCGATCCGCGCGCTAATGATTTGTATACGCAGTAGAACAGTTGTGTTCTCAATCAAAATTACGACAGTTTAGCTGACTGTAATTTATTGTTTGTTTTAAACAGCTCCATGTCTTGCGGAAGCCAATTCTACTGACCGCGTCCAGCTGGACTGTTTTTACCAGGTGGGTGGAATGCCAAGCATTCTTCTCTGTGGGTAGGACTAGTCTCACCTCACCTAGACAAACTTAATTATTATGGTACAGCTCGGAAAGTGCGTGCCTCAGTTCACAATTTACAATACCGTCGCATGGAGATTGTGATACAGTCATCCTGAGTGTCCGTGTCGCTGTCATGTTGGTGAATTGATACGCGTGGCTGCTTATCTGTGGATGATCTTGCGCTGTCATGAAGTGGCAGGTGGGGTGGGGGGGGTGTGTACTGCGATGCTTGTAGTGTCAACTTTATCGGACATGCTGTATTTCACTCTGTAATGGCTGAGTCCGAAGACGGGACAGAGTTACTTTAGAGTGTGGATGACCATAAAGGAGGCTGTTATAACTTGAATCAATCCATTATCGAATTTCCTTTTGGTAGCGAAATCCTACTCAATACCGATGACAGACTGCGGGCATCTTGCTCTCTTAATAATAGTGACTGTTATTACGTGTGATATTTTAAGCTGATTATGTACGACGTTTCCAGGGGTAGGGGGCTGGGGGAACCCCCCATAGCCCGTACTGTAGATGGCTGCAGTGTTGTTTCTCCTTTCCATATGATCGGTTTCCGCACACACGGATAACGGGGTGTTTGCGAAAAATGTTGACTTGTTCTGATGATGGTGGTATTCTGTTGTAGGAAAGTCGGTGTTGCTGTATGACGCTGGCGTAATGCGAGGTGAGCAGATCCAGTTTTCCAAGCTGGGGAATGCCGAGTCTGTTGCTGTTGTGGAAAAGTCGGGTTGCTTTTGTGCGGGAGGGAATGTTGCGGAAAAAGGTGTCTCTAACTTTTTCTGTTACAAAAGCTGGCTGCATGCTATCTATGTTGTTGGTGATGTTGAATGTCTCCGTTACACTGGTTATACTGACTATATAATGGGGTAGGTATGTAATGTTCGTGCAACGATGAATTGATGTATCCAGCCTTGCGGGCAAGTGTGTTCTGTATGCTCCTGGCTTTCTGTGTCTTGGTGTGATGTTCTAACTGCTCATGGTTGGGGCTTGGTAGGGCGTTGTGGTCAGGGATGCCCTTTGGATGGGGAGGGTCATCTCCCGTTACATGATGGTTGGTACTCTGTCATAGTTTTAAGTACCGTGACTAGTCCAGCCAAGAGTCTGCTGAATGAACAGACTGCTTCCCTGCTCACAACCAGCCAAGGGGGGGGGGGGGGGTTGCTGTGGTGCGTGATGTCACCTCCTCTGTAACAGCGGACTCTCTCATATCTGAAGATGTACAGTCAACATACGACGAGTGGAGTGTGAAATGGACAGGACCAGTGATGTCCGAGATGCGAGTGGGGGTGGTAGTGCTAATCGATGGGGCGCACCTTGGACTGGGTCTCGCGATTTGAGGATTTGGAAGGGTACACCGAGTTGAATGGTTTTGTTGTTCTTCAAAACAAGCCAAAGCCTCATCAAGCCTCTTCACTTCCATGTAATTTATTACATGTTCCACCCCACAGGAAGCATGGCCCGGGCCAGCCTCAGCTTCCACTTGTGGTAATTCTATAATTGGACTAATAGCATGAAATGGGTGGGAGTGATAAGAGGTTGGCGGAACAACTTTTCCGCCCTTCCCCTTGGACAGCACAAACGCGAAAGTCTTCAGATACGACTTCCCAGATCATGTAGACCCGCTCTGAGGAGGGAGAGGGCGAGTACGTATCTCGGCATCGTCCTCGGCATTAATCATATGTTCACCGGACTCCTGGCTTGGTAGGAGAGGGGTCGAACTGGTATTATTCGCTCGATGGCCAGTGTCCAGTGTTATCATGCAGTTGTTGAAGAATTGTTTCACGGTAATGCTCAGGAATCACTATCTGGTTATTAATGTAGAGGATGTCATCTTGCATATGACACTCTCCAAACCCCTGATAGTAATATTTCGCTGTCGTGGAAAGTGGTGTAACAGATTCCTTGGGAGGACGTAGCCCCTCCTGGATCCACGCGTATATGTTTCATGTTTGTGCGTCTGTTGCTTATTCGTGAGCGACAGTCTCCGTGTCCCACTCCGCGCACCGCAATTCGGGGAACACGGGAGATAGCTGTCTAGTATGTGTCACCATGGTGGCCACCTCATGTTCATCCTCGAGCCCGATTCTGCTCAAGGCATTGACATTTCCATGCAATTTGCCGGGTCTATGAACAACGTTGACATTCAAGGCCTGCAGCGATTGCTGCCACCTCGCTACCTGGCCCTCCGGATTTTTTTTAGGTTTCTGAGCCAGCATAGGGAGGTGTGATCTGTACACAGTGTAAATGGGCGCCCATACATAAAGTGTTTATAATACTTGACGAAATACACCACAGCTAACAATTCCCTCTTAGTGGGCGCGTAATGTTTCTCTGTTTTGTTTAGAGTACGCGAACCATAAGCCAGTACCTGCTCCTATGGCATAAGCCGCTGCATCAGTGTCCAAGATGAAATCGAAGTTAGGGTTAGGATGAGCAAGAATGTGTGTGGTCGTCAAATGTTCCTTCAGCACCCTGAAGGACCCTTCACCCTCACTCGTCCACTCGATTGGTGGATCTTTTTCGGTGCTCCGAAATAAGGGTGATGCAATCTCACTAAAGTGACGGATGTAACGACGATAGTACTGGCAGAGACTGAGGAAACTCCCGGTATCCGTGACCATGATGGGTGTTTGCCACTCCGCTACTGCTTTTGTTTTTTAATGTTGAGTCGCCACTCCATCGCCGGATATGACGTATCCCAGGAACTCGACGCTCTGTCTAAGAAGATGACAATTTTTATGTTTGAGCTTTAGATTAGCAGTGTGAAAACGCATTAAGACTTTGTCTGCTCAAAAGAGGAGCCAAAGACGATTACGTTGTCGATGTAACAGAGACAGATCTCCCATTGCAGGGTAGTTAATACTACTAGTTAGTAGGGTGCCACAGTCAGTAAGCTGTTAGCACACGTCTAGTACTGCGCTGGTCCACCAACTGGCTGCCGGCTGTTCCTCACCGAAGTGCTCTCAATTCTTGATGTTTGGCTCCTTTTATATTACTCGTGACGTCAGAGGTAGGATGCCTCAGCCAATCAGCGCGCGAGCAGTGGCCAATCAGCGTGCAGCTAGAAAGGGTGACATGGCGATCACGTGATCAGCGCATTGCCTATTCCCTTAAACCATACATGCGATTA
The DNA here is from genome assembly GCA_034401795.1 of Chaetoderma sp. LZ-2023a. Taxonomy (NCBI): domain Eukaryota; kingdom Metazoa; phylum Mollusca; class Caudofoveata; order Chaetodermatida; family Chaetodermatidae; genus Chaetoderma; species Chaetoderma sp. LZ-2023a. The sequence continues at coordinate 68,166,192 of CM067367.1, forward strand.
CGACGTCCAAGCAATATTTTGAAAATAATTTTAGTGAGCCATTTATGGATAACTCGGCCATTTCTGGTCCGATTTTAAACAGGTAAACAGTTTTGAAAGCAAGCCTCGTTTCATTTCGGTCCTGATCGGTACCAAGAACGTCGAGAATGGAGTGATTTGAAGAAATCACCAGTTTCAGTTTCAGTTTCACGTGTATTACACTTAGGCTACCGACTCAGTACACTATAAGCATATACTCTCTCCCAATACTGACACGTGTTGCTAGGGAAGCTCTGACGCGCGTGCATGCGCGCTACGTGTTCTTACGGACTTAGCCGTTTCAGAGAAACCTCTCCCAAAGGGCTTATACACGCATGCTATCCGACCCGGGTGGGTGGGGGGTGGCATGCTTGGAACGCACCCGGAGCGGTCGTCCCGTACTCAGCCTAACGGGGACGGTCCGTACCCGTCCGGCCGATCCGCGCTACAGTTCCATCCTTGTTGTAGTTGTAGTATTAGTAGCGGTGTAGTAATTAGCAGCCAGAACTAGTTAACCTGAGAACAGGTTCACCCCTCAGACCGCAGTTGTGTACTCGACATCGCTGGAAACATGGATGGGTAATTGAAATAAATAGTATTTTGAGTGCTTTAATGCGCAATGTCGTAAATCTGACTATGTTGTGAGATGACTCTAGACAACGCGCCTAAGCCCTTGCTCTCATACAGCCGCTCTTTCGGTAAATACAGAGGGCTAAATACGTAAATATGGCGTAAGTAAAACAATGCTTACGACTATTCGCCTACATTAGATGAATATTTAGCTGCCCTTGGTGCATAAGACGTAGCTGGTCTTCTAAATAGGTTTGGCCAGATATACTGGTGGGTAAGTTAGGAACTATTTGTGCATACGGCTAGCTTTCTCATTGGACTGTCTCTTGTCCCGGAATATATACGTCACTTATTCCGGAGGTTTTAGGCCATGTTCTCACTAGAAACGCAATCCGGAGTAACGCCACACTAACGTGTACTAACGCATGGCGTTGCTCCGGATACAACTCTGTAGTTTGAACACGCCCTAAATCTGACAAAATCGGAGGTTTATCTTCCAATATATTGTTATTGCATGCCTATGTGAACGCAACCAAGTCCCTCATAATTTGCTAGGCAATAACGGGACGGTTAGGATTTTCTCTTACTCTCCACCATGTAGCGCTATGGTCCGCCAGGTAGCGCCACCGGTCATCGTCCAGTACATGCTAATGCAGGCAATGAGAAAGGGGCCTTGTAATCTTATCGAGATCCTTTCATCAATCGAGGAAGAGTACGGATTTCGAAATTAAAGAAAGGAGCATCATTCTAAAATCGAACAGGTGGCGAATAACAAAATCTGAATTGGAAATTGTTTAACACGAACCCGAACAATGCGCGAAGCACGCGATGCAGGGATTTAGCACAAGAATATTATCTGATGTTTTAATATATTAATTTACCCATGATACTGTATCACGTATCGAGCTCCGTTATGATGACAGTACTTATCCATGGTATACCCGTTCGTTCGTTCGTTATTTGTTCGTTCGTTGTTCGCTCGTTCGTTCGTTCGTTCGTTCTTTCGCTCGTTCGTTCGTTCGTTCGTTGGTTCGTTCATTCACCCATTCATTCCTTCATCCATGCATTCAATTTGTTATTCATTCATTCATTCATCCATCCATCCGTCCACCCACCCACCCATCCATCCACCCATCCATCCATCCATCCATCCATCCATCCATCCATCCATCCATCCATCCATCCGCCCGCCCGCCCGCCCGCCCGCCCGCACGCACGCACGCACGCACGCACGCACGCACGCACGCACGCACGCACGCACGCACGCACGCACGCACGCACGCACGCACGCACGCACGCACGCACGCACGCACGCACGCACGCACGCACGCACGCACGCACGCACGCACGCACGCACGCACGCTCGCTCGCTCGCTCGCTCGCTCGCTCGCTCATTCATTCATTCATCCATTCATTCATTCATTCATTCATTTATTTATTTATTCCAGGATCCGGTATTTTCGTCTCACCTCGTGCTGTGCTCAAAGGTACTGGGTCTGTAGCCGCCAGTTTGTTGGTTTGGGCGGCATGTGGTTTCATATCGCTTGGAGGTAAGCTTCAAATTCAAATAATACAAGTCAGTTATTACTATAGCGTGCACAATTATGAACTACTGGGTTAAATTATTGAAATGCAAAGAAACAAAATTATATTCTGTATTATACAAATACATGTACAATGACAACGTCCCAAATAATATAAACTATAAATGGATTAGTATTGTAAAAGATATATTTAATAGCGTTTCGATGGGATTTGTGTCTGAAATGCAAACTGTAACTAAAACCACTGTAATATATTTAAAAAGTTTAATAGACCGGTTCTTACAATCGTGAAGAGGCCAAATCAACACATCATCCAAAGGTTAATCATATAGTATACATTAGAGCACATTTGAACCAGAGGCGTAGCTGACAAAGCTAAATAATGTCAACAGACTAACACTACAGATTCAGACCAAGCAACCATAAGTTAGCTATAGAAACTGTCACATGGGAAAGGGTCGAGAAACGGAATAGATTATGTAACTTATGTAATAGACACGATATTGGAGAAGAATTCTACTATTTATTCTCATGTGACTTTTTTGACGACGAAAGGAAATCATTGCTTAAAAAATTAATACTCTCGGTCCAACTACCATACATTCTAGTACTTATTGACAAATTGAAATGTAATAGTTTTATCGAAATCATAAGCATTTATTAGGAAAATACTTAGTCAGTGTAAGTAGTGTACGAGAGCTGCACCCAATCATAGTACTGAACCAATGCCTTGTTTTCATAATATCCTATTCCTAAACTCATAATTACTATCTTAATTGATCCATGTCGAGCTAATCCACATACCTTTGATGAAGAATTGCCATCATTAACAGCAACAACAACAACAACAACAACAACAACAACAACAACAACAACAACAACAACAACAACAACAACAACAACGACGACGACGACGGCGACGACGACGATGACAACAACAACAACACTTACTAATATTGCTACAATTACTGCTACAACTGATGCTGCTGAAGCTGCTGCTGGTGCTACTGCTGGTGCTGGTGCAGGTGCTGGTGCTGGTGCTGGTGCTGGTGCTGGTGCTGGTGCTGGTGCTGGTGCTGGTGCTGGTGCTGGTGCTGGTGCTGGTGCTGGTGCTGGTGCTGGTGCGGCTACGAGCGATACATACGCGGATCCAAGCATGTTTTTAATGGCGTTGCTCCTGAAGGGATCCGAGAATAGACGAATTCAGTTTTAGTTATGCCCCGCCCATCTCTAGCTATGCTCACCTTCACTTTGCCAGTATTGGGATCGATCGAACCCTGAACTGCCGAAATTTCCGGAAAGTTTTACGAGTAAGCTGTTGAATATTTTGAAACAAAATTTACTGGGTGCTGTTGCTGTCATGTTTATTAAATAGTAAAGACATACGATTCGTACAACTTGACGGAATATTATGCGTTTATGGCTGACTTCATTCGTGAAGTAATTGATTATGACATCAACATACATGTGATGAAGTTGATTATGACGTCATATGACAGATCGATAGATTGGATTACTCTATTTACTGTACATGGGGATAGATTATGATCTCCCACCTTCAAGAAAGCTTTTGAATTTAATGCGAAGAAGATATTTTATTGACAAAGAGAGAATTATATTGGTTTTTCCCCCAGAATTGCCATTTATTTGATTTTGAACCTTGAAGAAGACGTCAGTACCACACTTTCACAGTTCATGCAGGTAAGATGTGGAATACATTGAAATTAATTTGACTGGAAGTTGTTGCCGGCAATGAAACTAATTTATTTACTAATTATATTCGCGTTAAATTACTTAACGGTATATTACCTGCACGAGTATGTTTGAATTGAGATTTTGGGATATTATTAGTTTCAATATTCAACAGCTTGCCTGTATAGTTATCTTAACTTTGAGATTATGGGACGGGAAAATCTTCAAGTGGTAAAATCTACTCCGACACGTGTTGGTGGCCAGAGTTTAAATAGAAATGGGCGGGGCATGGCTAGAAATGGATCCATTTATTGTGAGGTACCCGGTATTAGGCCAATGAGGAGGCCGAATACATTGACAGCTCTTTATGAGACTCCATGCCCGTGTCTTTTGGGAGTCAAAGGATAAGGGTTCTTTAAAGTACAACAATCCTTGTGCTCGTTGCGCCAATAATAACATTACACGTATTAAAACTCCATCTGCCTATAGTTGCTAATTACTTGTGACACATACCCAGGTCGCCTAAGACAGGCTATGGTCAGATACAACTGTATGTTTCAAAACTAACTCCATTTGAAAAAGAAAGCCACACAATTCTTGAAAACACGACCCACACTGGAAAGCTTGAGAAACATGCTGACCATTCCGAGTTTTGTACCTGGCGACCAACACGAGAAGCAGAGACACCACAGTTCCAGTATTGATTCATCACACCCCATTTAAAATTGCGATTCTAATATTGGTTACATCGTGCTGAGAAGGCAATGGACCTTTCCAATTTCCCCATCCATCAAATGACGTCATAGTTAACTACGTGACGTGTAGCTTTACGTCATAATCATTACTCCATGACTGACTAGATTTAGTCAGTCTTGAACGCCTAATAGTCAGACACGTACGAATTGTTTGTCTTTAATATTTAATAAACATGTTGTTGAATATTTTGAAACTAATTAGACTGGACGCTGTTGATGCCATAGGCAACACAACCCAGTCAAATTGGTTTCAAAATATTAAACAGCTTACCTGTATAGTTTTCTGGAAATTGATAGTTAGGGGGTTCAGGGTTCGATCACATCACCGATGGGCGGGGGCATAGCTAAAACTGGAAAGGTGGATTTTAAACTGTACAAAGATACCATCGCGAAGCTTATCACGTGGTTCCTCATTGTTGACCGTTAATACAATGCTCGCTTGATGGAAGTAGATCATATTGGCATGATGCCTCTGCGTAATTTTGCATCGAAATGTTCTAGTAAAATCTGTTACTGGGAACACTCATGTGTACATGTGTGCACGGTATGAATTTTCTGCAGTCAATAAAGAACACGAACCGTGTGCTTTAAAGAGATTTGAGCAGTCGACATAAATGAAGACACGCTCACGTTCTTCACTCGACAGGGTCTCGAGCAGAAATTATCAAGATTTCAGGTTCAGTTTCAGATGTTTCAAGTGTTCATCAAAAGGATTCAAGGAAACTCTCCTGATATTCGTCACCATGAGTGAAAATATTTCAAACAACGAGTCAGGAAAGATCTGTGCGCGATACAACTGAGTGAATGAGAAATCCTGCCGATGATTACAGCGAGGATACGCTCGCGTCTGTCACTCGTGACATAAACAGTCCCAGTATAGCCCAAAAGGCTAAATACATCGAAGCACGTGGTGGGTAGAATTATCAAAGTTCTCTGATCAAATGGCTAGATTAGTGACGCAAACTTCTTTCTGATCCAATGTAAGCAATACAATCCAACTCTTTAATCACCCTACACATGAGATATAAATAGGCAAGTAAATTCCGCTTGCCTGAAAAATATTTAGTCCTATGATCACTTCGTGCGAACATGCTTGCATACGTGTGTGTCCGCGCGTATGTGCGTGATTACCAGCACATCTGCAAGGCAAGTAGAAAACAAAGCCACATTTTGTTAACTTTTGTCAAATTCTCCCCCCCCCCCTCCCAGCCTGAAAATCGCGGTCAAAATGGTTTATTAGATGTATAAACTGTGTTGTCACTGAACGGGTCCATATATCCAACCATATTCATTAATCCTCATATCGACCATCAACACTTGCTTATAGTTAGTTAAGGTTCAAATGCTGTACACACCTATTTCACCTACGAAGATGCAGATTGTTAATAATTAATCAAATTGGTGGCCTTCTTAAAAAATGGTCGCCATTTAGTATTATTTCGATGTTGTCTAAAATATTTATCTCTGTGGCGAAATTGGCTTGGAGCCTGCCTAGTAGAGGTGAGGCGAGCTGGGAGGTTTTTGACACATTAAAAGTAGTTGCTGTGTCAGAGCACCCAACTTTATTTGCATCATTATTACCTTTTTTCCTTTGATCTCACCGCCTTTGGAAAAGGTCTGAAAAAAACCTCCCCGATCTCCTCTGGTTCTGATTGGATGTTAGATGTAGAGCGTGACCATAAGCCCTTCCCCCTCATTAAATCACGTACCTCCTGTCAACCAATGAGATGAGCTTAATGGTAATTAGCATAATTATTGACACGGATTAATGACAGGGTAATTGAGGATTATTGACGACCTACATGTCTGTACTCATCTTTTTCTGACTCTGGGAACTCATTCGAGCGCGAAGCCCCGCCCACTCTCGTTAATTCACGTGCCTTCTGGCATACAATGAGGCGAGCTTTAGATAATTAGTGTAATGATGAGCATTAATCGCTAGGCGTTAGAGTATAAAAACTACGTTTTAAAAATCTGATCTGTTAAGCTTAACGCTTTGATTTTTGTTTAAACGGTTTGTTCAACATTTATTATAATTATGAATACAGGATATTTTATGGGTTATGACATGCCTGTCACGCTCGGTAACAATGTGGACGTACGCATCATGAAACGTAATGGCGAATTTGTAGTAGACATACGCGAGTTTAGTGTTGGTAGTGATTACCCCACCAAGTGAGCCATGTTTATATATGGTAATACATTTCGAAAGTTCGCAGCTATGATACCTACATTCGAAGAAACTGTGCTTAGAGTTAGGTGTTCTGATAGAGTAGAGAAGATTAATTACATATATGAATTAGAACCTCAATCAAAGGTCACTATCAGCACTAAATATCCGTATGTCAAGCTGACTTGGTACTTTACTTCACAAGGTCAAATCGAGATGAAACCATCGTTCAGTAGCATAACATTCCCTAGTGACTCATGGAGAATTCTGAAGGAGAACTTGCACGAAATTCTCGAAGCTATAATGAACTCCATGCTCGTATAAGCGTTTTATAATCGGAAAAACCCCTGAAGATTGCTAAAACATTTCTAACCAGGCTTCGTGCAGCCATGCAAAATTGATAAAGAATCTACAACCAATCATCAAAATATAGATAAAACCTCTCGATGGTTGACGCAATGCTCTCCAAAGATTACAGAGATCAGTTATTAAGCATTAGATTAATGGCTGATTCATGTCACTCGGATAATGGGCAGAGAGGCAAATCGGACTATGCAGTAATGTGCCTTCAGTCTCTGTCTCTAGGGTCAGTTTAAAGTCAATGGTTGGTAAAGACGTTTGGTTTGAAAGAGTCAGAACCCTGAGGTGCGGTGTAAATGTTAAGTCAAAGTTAATAACAGATGGATTATACATTACTACTACGGATGAAGAACTTAAACTAACTACAGTTTTAGAGGATGACACGGTAAAGACTAATGACTACATATTCTCGAGAGTCTGCGTGACTCGATTACTGGGATTAATGTCTAAGCAACCGGGAAACATTGTCGATGTAACCGATTCTGATTCTGAAAAAGACAGGACCATTCAGACGCGTATCGATCACATATCCCCAGAGACTGTCGGAGAGTTAGATCATGCTATTCAACATGTGTCTACGAATGTAGAGGAAGAAATACCATCGGGATTCGAATCCTTACCGGATACATTGGGTTCTAATGATTTACAGGATTACGAAGAAGACGAGTGTTTTACATCGCCTGACTTGCCAGATGCTGTCGAAACTTATGCTCAACCGGCAGCTATGCAGAACACCCCAGATATGATCCATCGAGATATAAATGAATGTGAATATCTGAGTTTTGACTGCAAAAACGTTCCACAATTTACCAGAGCCAATGCTACAGCTATTTTCGCAAATTTGTGAATTTAGCGATCCGGTAGACAAGTGATTCGGGACTGTTATGGTTAACAACATGATAGACCCTCTCAATGCGAACACCAGTGCATGGGTATCGATTATTTCTTAAGGCCTATCGACAATGTAGAATTACATTACTTAAACACATGAGAATGCATACCTAAAAACGATTTCTTTTGGGCATTGTCTACAGATGCGGATTTATATTGGAATGTATGCGAGTTATACAATGCCTGTAAGACTGAATGGCTGAACTATGTACTACACGCTGTTCATAATAATATATAACCTGCTACTATTATTGACATAGTTATAACCTATAATAATCGAATTCGTTTGAGTTTTCTCAAATTAAATCTCACTCGCAATACAGCTATTAAAATTATATATTATAATTATATATATAAGGCCTCGAGCTAAAACTGTTTCTCTATTTACTAATGGTACAACCCTCCCCAACCCTCCCCAAATTCCGAGTCCCCAGGTCATACCTTCACAAAACCTTCCTCTCTCAGAATTAAAATTTTAACGTAGGTACTCTAGAGTTATATAGATGTCTGACGTGGCAGTAGTAGTAGGCTAATGAACAACTGATCCAAACATGCTGCCTCTCACCAACCCCAACAGACCAGTCTTATGAATAGCTATCAGCAAATATATCTCTGATGAGCAGTTCATTCAAGGCTTTAATCCTGTATGCACAGCATTAGCCTGAGGCATCAGACATCTACATAACTTTAGGAGAACTACGTTAAAATTATAATTCTGGAAAAGAAAAAAGAATGTGAGAAACAGACATTGAAATGTATTTTAACACGAATATGGTAAAAGTGAGCTTAAACCATATTGTTTGAAAAGCATCTGCAGCCGTCTAATGGGTTAAAAATAAACCAGACAAAGTAAAATGTACGTGAGCAGCGTTTTTATTGCAACGTTCCTCGTTGAAGCGCTATAAGCCCATGATCTAATAATTTATGGGCTACGCCTTGGACGATTCGATCATTTTTAAAAATTCTAGTAATGCCGTTTTCATTGAAATCATTGGCAGTCCATGAATCCTATCATACCGAAAATAATGCAGAACTCTCCGCAACGAGTTGATAATAGCGGCTGTACAGTAACGCCATTATATATATGTATATATATATGGGTTACATAATGGCCCCATTTTGACCGTTAGTTCAGGCCATGGGGCACACCCGAACGAGTAAAAATATTCTGATTTTCTGTGTTTCGGAAAATATAACGCTATCCAATGAGTACCTGGAGGGTTCTCAGGATCTGTATTAACAATGAGACATGCAGGTCTTCTGCTACGTTTAGGTATACAGTCTTTAGTGAAAACATTCATCCTAATCTCCAGTCTCCCAAGCAAATAGGTTCAAGATCTCTAGTAGTTAACATAATAATAATAATAATAATAATAATAATAATAATAATAATAATAATAATAATAATAATAATAATAATAATAATAATGAAGAAACACTCAAGGTCCTGAATACAATTGGATTTTTCTGTTAGTAAAGTCTCTTTCCAAATAACTATACAGCTGTATACATTTGGTAAACGTTTTGATGAGTGCAGCCATGCAGGTGGACGTGTGTGGGCGTGGGTGTGTGTTGACAGGTTTGCGGGTGCTGGGGTGTCAATGGCTCTAGTAATCTATGGTAATGTTACAATCACTGTCAATGCTTATAATGTTATCAAATTCCGCATAACATATTACGTTCATAGTATCAGGTAATGCTGTTTTAAATTGTAGGTGGAGGCATAGGCTTCCTTGCTTCGTAAGGTTGACATGATCGCCTGTAGCGAGGTCCCTATACATTTGTCATCGAATAATGTACCGGTTCCATTAAACAACGTCAAGAATGATTCTGTAAAATTGTAACCAGCAGCCGTGAAATTCAGTATAAGAGTGTCTGCAGCAACTTGTTCATTATCCATATAGCACGAAATGTGATTAGCATCGTAGTGTTAAAACTTATACAGGTTTGTATCGCAATCACCATTATAAGCTCTATTACAAACTATATCGAATATTACCCTACTCGTTAGGTCCCCAAGAAAAATATTGTCCCTATTCATGCTACTAGTCCCTGCGGGAATGGTGAATGATTTGACGATAACTCTTTTAATAGGGTATCATGTGGAGGACTTTAATAATGTCGACGCAGGAGTGTTAATTACTTCTGGAATAGGTTTAACCTTATGTAAATTTAATGCTTGGTGCAGATGTAATTTGTAAGTGTGCGCATCGCCATGAATTAGGTTAAAATCAGGTTTAGGCTCATTCTCACTAAAGAGAAACATTTGCTGTTGCCATTGCCTAGGGCCATAATAGCAATAAATACATATGTGAGATATCGTTTAATTTGTTGCTGGCAAAGACTGCGACGCTGTCATGGTCTTATTCATTGAAATGGCTTGTCAAAAAATTCGGGGGAGGGCTTACAAGCACTCATCTGATGCATACGTTACCTGTCGCCCATTTAATAACATTAACTATCTGCTGTAATATGGATCTATACTCATGTAAACAGCTATGCATTTGTTCATATTTTCAATTGTACATATACTGGGGATATGTGGGCAGTTGTATTACGTATTAGCATACTTATTATACACACCCATATATGGTTTAAAAGATGTCGCCTGCCTAACTGTACATATGTTACTACTGCGTAGCACGCTCCATGCAGAAAGGCAGAAATAAGATAAGCCTTGTTAAGCATGCCTAAGAGATGATGGCTTATACCAGATTTCAGTTTATAAAAAAACTTGCAATGATTACTGACCCATGTAAGTAACAACAATTTTTCATACATACCATTGTGACTGCTTCTTTATGTATTGATACACACGTTACCAGTATATTTACATATCAGATATCACTCCAATTGCTGTGATTAAACTATATATGGAGAGAGTATAACATACCTCCTTTATTTTATCATAGAATATGCTTCAATTATGAGTTAATGCATTTATTTTCACATCAATTTTAACTAATTGATACATACGTTACCAATACATACGTTACTAACAAGTACAAAACTAAATAATCATTTTTATTATTACCAACATGTGCATCATAATTTTGATGAATTTGAAAGGTTGTATCATCCAATAAAAGTGACCAGAAAGCAGGGTACCTATGCGTTATTATAATTGGCAATAATCTGTTATATGTGCATAGTAATGTTGATTTAATCAAGGCGAGTTATTCTTAAAAGTTAACATTTCTCTGGTAGCCTATGTAACGTTTGTTTCTGTTCTAATTCACTTTGCTATTTAAATGCCAGTGTTAAAGGACCTATACGATATAATGGCATACGGGATCAATTTTAGTGAAGCGAGTGGTATATAATAAATTCCATGAACGGTTGCAATATATTCGTGGTTATTATATATATTTATATCCTGTTAGAATATTATTTTCTAATGCTGTATGCGACAAAAGAACGTCATATAGTTTAATAACGTAAGTATGATACATACGTTACTTAAACATATAAGATCCCAAACAGCCAAACTAGCTTCTGTATTGATGCTGAAGCCGGGGCCATGGCGTAGACATGGTACCAGAGGTGGCAAAGGCCAAGACAGGGTGTTTGGGGTCCTCAAATTTTGATTGTCTAGATGCTCTCAGAGAGCATCTCCTTCACTACTGGTGGTAAATATGTACATTCAGCTGACGCTACCCAGGAATTTCTTTTCAGAAATTAAGTGCTCTGAGTATGTTGCTACAATTTGATTAGCAAAAACTATAAGTTTGAAATTAAATATTGCTTTCTTTCATAAATTAAAAACCCGCCTAAATTTAGGTGAGCTGTGTCACCACACCCACCGCTTGCCCACACCCTTAAATTTGCAGACGAATGGAAAATCTTAGAAAATGTATGACTAGATTGACTACCTCTGTCGCCAATACAGTGCTAAGTTGTCTAAAATAGGCTGTTCTTGACCTTTCTGACCAAACGTACATTATATTTAACACTTTGAACCACGAGGTCCTATGATTGTAGTTTCAAGACAATCATACAAGTAAGCTGTTGGATATTTTGAAAACATTTTGGTTGGGAACGGGTCCTGTCACAGACAGCAACGCTTGCGCCCAAAGTATGTATTGCTGACCTCGTTCACCTGATTACATATATATATATATATATATATATATATATATATATATATATATATATATATATATATATATATATATATATATATATATATATATATATATATATATATATATATATATATATATATATATTCACTAGGATTACAGGGTCGATCCGACCCACGGTGCCGTTATTTGCCGACACCATTTACAATGCATAACATTATGTACAATATTGTCTTAAAGTGGAGGTCGCATCCGACCTTACCACTTAGGCCAGTACTTTATTTATTATTAAAAACGGTATACATAACTAAGATATGTTCCTATGTGTGGTGCACCTATTAGTCACCAGTGCAGTTTAAACGTCACATGTAGTCTCTGTACCGCTTTTGTGTGGTATGAGTTGAGGCACGGTGTAGCTGCCGGTTGGGGAATTACTACAGGATGCGGGCCATAATGTTTCATACTCGAAAACAGTGAAGAATAAAACCAATCTCGGTGGCTAACAGGTCCTAATGCATAGCACATACTGAATAGTTCACCGTAATACTGTTATACTGTTTGTGCTTTAAGAGTGACGGATGTCTCCATTGTGTAGAGACGGTAAGTACATATTATGTTGAATTATTTTCTCGGCACAAGACGATCCACGCCGTTTAGCTCTTATGGCATGTAAAGCAATGTCCTTGTCTGAACTACGGTCAAAACGTAAATTCAATGACGCTGGATACGTCCTTTTTCTACCACCGTTTTTGTAGTGGCACGGCAAGTCTGGCGAGACATGAAAAACACCACCATTCTTATATACTAATTTAGATGGTAACGGCGAAAAGTCTTACACCGCCACTGGTGACGGTGGTCAAAATAAAGAGCCTTCTTTTAATTTAGGTTGTTACTCCTGTTGATTTACCAGGAGTGTACAAAAACTGGGTGCAGTGCGGTGCGCGGCTGTCCGGAGAGGGAACCTGACTGTAATAAGCTGCGTTGGTGTAGATTGCAGAATGCGAGCTCTACGCAATAGGCAGATAGTGAGAAAGCTCCCACTCTCGGACCGAGTCAGCCTCCCTTCTATTCGAGTTTGGCTTAGAGAACACCTTTCATACTCAGTGAGAGGCTGTGCCAGCCAGCTCAGCCAATCAGAGCCCGTGGTGCGTGCTAGATAAGGTAGCTAGAGCAATCGTGCCTAGCCCTCTCCCGTTCAGGCATACGCTCGGGAGATGTCTACTCTTAGTTGCATCTCAAAAGAGTCCGTTTTAATTTTGCCATATCTTCGCTAGATCTTAAGCGATTTAATTTCCCTTCAGTGTGTTAAATTCCTCATTCAATTCTGATATTAATATATACCAAAATCTTTAAGGACGGTCCCATATTACTGATTTGCCATAATATGAGTAAGTATACACATAAGTTGCCAGTCTCCACCGGCTAACGCGCCAATGTTTGTTTACCTCTCATGGCCGCGCATGCGCATAGGGTGATCTCACGGATTTTGTTCTCCTGCTGGAATGGCCGTTTATGCGCGAGCCATATTTGGCCGATGGAGGGGTGAGCATGGACTATCCCGGACCGGGCCATCTTGTACGCACCCGACGGTAATCCATGCTACAGTTGCTACAACAATCACGTCAACTCCTGAATGTACGCTACACATAAGTCTTGCGGGGACTGTGGCAAACTTCTAGATATTGATTCTCATTCTAAACGTCATTGTGGCCAGGGGAAATGTCCTAGTTGCAAGACTGAAGTTGATTTACGTGGGCACGTTTGTTATATGCAGAGTTATAATGAAGAACCTATGAGCTTAGCCATGAACCATAAGGCATGCTACCCTAAGGCACAAATAAGGACTTATCGTCCATCCCTCAACATTTCATTTTTTACGATTTTGAAACGAATCAAGTGACAAAGTATCACGAGGTTATTTATGTCGTAGCTCAGATAGCTTGCTCCGTATGTATTAGCAAACCTCATGACGAGCATTGCTTGGAATGTGATGAACGTCGAAGAGAGGTTATCTTCGAAGGATCTAATGCTCTAGCAGCTTTCATGCAATGGTTATTATCTACGAAATCTGAGCGCGAGAGTAAGCGTAAGGCTAATGTTCTACATTTTCGTGACTACATCCGTAGAAGCGTGCAAGTGGCTAGATTACCTGACTCATTCTAAGAACGTGTTCATTAAACACGCTCTAACGGGTGGTGAACTCGAAGTATTTAACCAATCACTGGATGGTTACTGCCCGGGACATGGATGAGTACTTTGAGTACTACGGCTGTTACATGCATGGATGTCCGAAATGTCTGCCTAGAAAGCGTATGACGACGAAGTCATTTTTAGCATGATTTAACTTTAGAAGAAGTGCGTCAGAAAATGCTTTCTAAATCTAGCGAGCTTAGATGCATGGGTTTGAAGGTAGTCGAAATGTGGGGTTGTGATTTTAAGGCCCAGAGGCTTAATGACCCTAGCATTAACGCTTTTCTGAACGCGAGCACTTATAATGAACCGCTTATCACGTGCGATGCCCTGTACTGTGGCCATACCAATTCCATACGTTTGCATCACCAGGCCACTGTGGATTAGTATATAGCATACGTGGATAGCCCTACATCTGTAAGACCTGCGAGTACCCTCTAGGCGAACCAGAAGTAATCGTTAGAGATTTTCAACTGGTAGAGGAGCTAGGGTTTTACTTCGGTCTGATAAAGTGTATCTGTTTGCCTCATAAAGATTTATTCTCTCCTGTCCTCCCGTACAGGTCTAACGAACATTTGTTCTTTCCATTGTGTAGTAAATGCGCTCACGATGTGCAGAGTACTGAATGTAGGACTACTCATAGCGATCGTGAGCGCTCTCTACATGGTGTATGGGCGTCTCTAGAGTTGATGGAGGCGGTGCATAGCGGGTACCGTATCTTAGAGTTTATCGAGATTTGGCAGTATGGAGAATGGACTGATATGCCTTTCAAACGATACATCGATAGCTTTTTGAAAATTAAACAAGAAGCATCATGTATCCCGAGGATGCGGTCACTGATGCGCAGAAAGATGCGTATGTTCTGGAGTATTTTGAACGTGAAGGGATTAAATTAGATAAATCTTTGATCGTTCAAAATAAGAGCCTTAGAACCCTGGCAAATCAGGTGCTGAATTCTTTGTGGGGTTATTTCGCCCTCAACCCCTACCCTAAGCACGAATACGTCGATTCGTATAGCGCCATGTTGAAGTCGCTGGTGGATAGAACGATTTCTGTCAAAGATATCTGTGTATGCAATACAAGCACTCTCTTAATGCGCTATTGCAAGTTGCACCAGTGGATAATCGTGCCGGCGGATAATCGCACCAGTGTCGTGATCGCTGCATTTGTCATGAGTCACGCCAGGGTTCATTTTCTACGACGTCTAGTAGCGGTATTATGGAGTTGCATTTACCATGACACAGATTATATCGTGTACATTCAAAAACGTGATAAACCTCGCCTAATCCCCATTTACCATGACAGACTCGGTTATTTCACGGACGAAGTTCCTTCCCGCAGTGTCAGCACTGTCCCGAAGAGTTACGTGTACAGACAGCTAGGCGGGCAGACATGGGATATCAAGAATGCCTGCAAAATTAAGGGCTTAACTTTAAATTACAGGAATAAGGGGTTGGGATTTGATACTCTGTTAGCCACGGTCAACGATCATAATCTCTAAACGTTCGCTCAGTATCCTAATGCTATCATTAGGAATAAAGCTTATAGACCTTTGAGTAAGGATACAGAGAAATGTTTCGGATTTACTTACGAAAAACGTATAATTTTTAATGACTATCATACCAAACCGTATGGCTTTCAGGGTATCCCTAGGATTTAATTTTATGATAGCCTGGGGTAGGGGTGTGAAAGTTGAGTTGTGTTTTCGTATCAGGGTAGACCGGGAGGGGTGTCGAGCATAGCATGGGGTGTGGGGGTTTGAGCAAGAGCGAATGGGAAAAAATGTGCGAAGTGGGGGTGGGGAAATGTCTGGGTTAGTTGAGCTGTCGCGTTTGTACGCTGTATATTATGCTAACCCATAACGCAGAAGATTACTAGCATAACCTTCATCGAGGGGGAGTAAGTAATCTTCTACTTTATTATTATCGGTTAGATATGTGCAGAGGACGTTACATAGATATAGGATGGGGGTGGGGTTGGGTGGGGGGGGGAGAGTTGTTGAGATGTCACATTTGTACACTTATAATACGCTAACCCATAATGTAGAAGAATACTAGCATACCCTTCATCGAGGGGGGGGGAAGTAATCTTATACTTTATTATTATCGGTTATATATGCGTGTATGTGCGTGCGTGTGTACGTGCGTGCGTGCGTGCGAGGTGGTGAGTGTGGGCGTGCGTGCGTGCAGGGGCGTCGGAAGCAAATTTTAGGGGCGGGGGCAGGTTCCACAAAAGGGTACAAAGATCTGAAATGGGGGTTTCCCTCTCACAGAACTTGAAGGCTGTTCGTGGATACCAAACCACCCAAGCACCACAAGAAAAAGCATTGAATGATGCGAGCCGATTTCCTGCATTCTGAGTTTAATATGATCCATATATAAATGTTAGAGCAATGCTGAGTGAACTTATTTATTCTTTGGTCCGTTGTATCTATTCTCAATTTCCATTATAGTGGGCAATATTATCTTCTGATGGCTGCTTCTAGTCAATTGGAAATTGTGACTAAGAGATGCCTTGCCATCGTCCTGGGTGTGCACGCATGGTACGCGCATGCGCGCGTCTGTGCGTGCGTGTGCAGGCGGGCCGCCGGCTGTGTGGGTGTGTGTGTGTGCGCGCGTGCGTGCGTGCATGCGTGTGTGGGTGTGTGTAAGAGTAAGTGGGCGAGCGAGTGGAAGACTGACAGAGCGGGCGGGCGTGGGTGGAGTGTGGTGTCTGGTGTGATGGGTGTGAGTGAGCGGGCGGACGGGCCATTGTGTCCGCAAGTGGGTACCAGTGTAAAACGATGGGGGGAACTGCAAATAATAGATTGCAATATACACCAGCCTATATATGGCGTGAATGGGACCTGGAATCAAGGAACTCGATAGAAGCTAATCAAACCAATAACTAAAAAAATTCTCAGCTAGCAGTTGCGTTACTATTGCGCTAAAAGGACAGCGTATCTTAAAACGTTCCTAAACTACAATGCCACAATTATTGAAGCCATGTACCATTGCAATGATTATCCAATTTTCTAAATATTTATGTATTATTTTTTTGTTTTTGCAAAATTTTCCTGAGTTATTTATATACATAAAATACAACATTGTCAACTAGATTTAGTAAATCAAGTGGACAATAGGGTGTATTTTAAAATTATAATTAGCTTGATAACATTTTAAAACATAAAAAATAATGCACAACTGTTTAGAAAATTGGATGAGCTTTCCAATGAGGTATCAATTCAATAGTAATATGATCCTCTAATTATACTTCTTCATAGAAATGGGTTAAGTGCGTTGTATCTGAACCTAATAGTGATTAGCGAAGTAATACTATTAGATCACCGCCTGGCCAGTTTGCCAGGCAGAATTTCTGCGAGCGATGCATTGTAAGGTATTTTCTCAAAATACGTCAATCCGTGAACGGTGTGTTGTGGCCCAATCCCTTCAGCGATTTCAGAGAAAAGGGGTTTTTTTTGTGAAAACTAGGTTATCCAAGTCAGCCGCAAGTCTAATCGACCAATCATTTTGAACGTGTGAAGAACTGTTGATCCGACCCTATGGATCATTCCTTCCCAGTTGTTCTTGACGACTCGCTTGAAGAAAAAAGTAGGCATATGCTGGACGGACAGATGATGGACGGCCGACCTAAAATAAGTTGATTACTAAAAATAGTAAATTACTTAGGGTGTGTTAAACATTTTGGGAACATTTTAAAACTCATATTATTAGGCGCTGCTGTTGCATGAGGTAGCAATGCCCAGAGAGCTTCACCATTAAACTTGTGAGTTGAAACTGAAAATATGGGTAAACATAGTAATTTCACATCGCTTTAGACTTGTGAGGAGAAAATGTTAGCCTGGGTTAGGGAATGATGGCAAGACCTTTGCCTACATTTCTCAACCTTCGGGGAGAGAAAACTGTTTGTATGTTTTTTTCACTGGTGTATAAACATTTTATGCAAGAAAAACTATATCTCCAGCCTATAAGCACTCCCATATTACGTTAATGGCTGAATGCCAAAACACGTTAGAACCGAACTTTAGTACAACTGCTCAGTCTGCTGTGAAAATTCAAAAATCATTTTTGAATTTCTAAACTAAAGGTTTTTTTCATAGAAATGGGTAAAGGGCACAGCTGGACCCGCTGCCCCCGTGCCCTAAGGGCAACGGGGGCAGCGGCCCCCGCTGCCCCAGTGATTCCGGCGCCCGTGCATGTGTGCGTGCGTGCGTGAGTGCGCGCGCGCGTGTGTGTGTGTGTGTGTGTGTGTGTGTGTGTGTGTGTGTGTGTGTGTGTGTGTGTGGTGGGCGATGCATAGTCATAGGGTGGGGGAGGGGTTGGTGGCAGGGGAAGGTTATGCCTCTAGTAAATTATGTTATATATTCATACATTGAGCCGGTTTTTAAAACCATTATTTAGCTTATTTAAAATATACCCTACACACCCTACCACGCTTTGAAAGTTAATATCTCCAAACCCTTCCTCAGTACAAATCCCTGACCTATCTTTACACCCAACAAGTTAGGGACTCAATATCGCTTAGATCGTTTTCAAATTTATTTAAGTAATAGCTCTAAAATCAGTTTCGCGTGATCATTTTCTATGTCTATCGCTTAACTTTACAGGTCGTTGGATCCCTCTGGAAAACATTTGTAAATTTTATATTTTAATTAAATTATTGCTTGTATTTCGTTTTTATGGTTTTCGCTTATTCGTATGTATATTTTTATCATCTGTATATTTATCGTTTGTGTATTTAATTAAACTTAGCCCCCCCCCCCACCCCCGTCCAAACCCTAAGTCAACACAGACTGGAATTTCCCCCAGATATTTCGCGGCCGCTCGACGCCGTTAAAAATGTAATAGGAATTTGTTAGTAATCTATCATGATCGCTGAACTTTGTGCGACTCTGAGGATCGCTACACGCGGTCGAAGTTGTTTTAAAGCTCGATTGGTTAATTTTAATCTGTCAGAGTAATAACTAACCGATTGGCCTTACGCGATACATCAACCCTTGTACAGTGTCACGGCTAAAACACAGAGGTTCAGAAGTGTAATGATCAATCCGTTAGACTGATGGGGGACGTCTTCCACAATTGTCCTTACTCTATAGCTTGAATATTTAGAATTAATCTCCCATGATTGAGTGAGTTCCCAGAGTCAGAAGAAGACGTGTCCAGACATGTAACCCGTCAATCATTCTTAATTACCCTGCCATTAACCCGTACCAATCAGCAGTATGCTAATTACCTTTAAGCTCGCCTCATTGGATGCCAGGAGGCATGTGATTTAACGAGGGGCGGGGCTTCGCGCTCGAACGAGTTCCCAGAGTCAGGAAAAGATGAGTCCAGACATGTAGCCCGTCAATCATCCTTAATTACCCTGTCATTAACCCTTGTCAATCACTACGCTAATTACCATTAAGCTCGCCTTATTGGATGACAGCAGGCACATGATTTAATGAGGGGGGGGGGGGGCTTTATGGTCATCCTCTACATCAATCACAACTGGATGAGATCTGCGAGGTTTTTTCACACCTTTTCAAAAAGCGGTAAGATCAAAGAAAAAAAGGTGACAATGATGCAAATAAAGTTGGTTGCTCTGACACGGCAACTACTTTTAAGGCGTGAAAAAAACTCCCAGCTCGCGTCACCTCTACTCTGCCTATCACAATTTGAACAAGTATTTCCACTCTAAAACCCACACCAATCTGTTGATATTTTCCAAAGAATAGCGTCAGTACTGAAAAAGGTGACACTACATGCTCTTACCACAAAGTGAACAATTGCCACCAATATCTGCACCATATTGTTGGACTCTTAGTAAGATCCCATTTTAGAACTCGTTAAAGTTAATTCCAAATGAGATCTAACTAAATGTATGTGCTAAATTGGATACGAAATGTCAGCTCGGTAAATACCTTCTATATTCATAGGATGCCTGATAGATACACAATGCTAGCTAAGACACCATACCATCCTGGTAGGTACACAATGCTAGCTAAGACGCCATACCTTTCCTGATAGATGCAATATACTAGCTAAGAGACCATACGATGTCTGATAGATACTCTATACTAGCTAAGACACCATACCATGCCTGGTAGATACACTATGTTAGCTAAGACACCATATCATGCGTGGTATATACACTATGCTAGCTAAGACACCATACCATGCCTATTAGATACACTATATTAGCTAAGACACCATACCATGCCTGGTAGATACACTATGCTAGCTAAGAAACCATATCATGCCTGCTAGATACCATATGCTACCAAAGACACCATACCATCCCTGATAGATACACTATACTAGCCAATATGAAGTTGGTAAATAGGTATGCACAATGCGCTGCATTATGATGTATGGTCGGTCCAGTAGATATAAATGAATAAATAAATGAATGAATGAATGAATGAATGAATGAATGAATGAATGAATGAATGAGTGAATGAATGAATGAATGAATGAATGAATGAATGAATGAATGAATGAATGAATGAATGAATGAATGAATGAATGAATATCAACAAACACAGTTACGACAATTCACAAGGCATATCATCATTGCGTCTCTCTTTAAATCGCTATTGCGGTGATAAGTAACCTGTACGAAGTTCTTAAAGAATCACTGTGCACTGATTAAAATGGCTGACTGTATCAGAGATTTCGGTCCATCTGTCAAAGCACCTATATGTATTCATTTGGCAGCCGCCCTGTGCTATGCTGAGCTTGGCACATCAGTTAAGAAATCAGGAGGACCGTACGCATTCATCTATGAAGGTATTAATCGTCATGTTGCATTCCTGAGTGTTTGGATGGATTTCGTTGCTAACTTCCCTGGCTCCCAGGCCGTGAAGTGTCTGACGTTCGCTACCTACATTGCTACTTTGTGGTCTGATGACTGTGGTCCGCCCGTGGTTATGATCAAGTCCATTGCAATCGCAACAATACGTGAGTTATAGTGTTAGCGTAATGCTATTTTATTTAGCACAATCTAAGACTGTGTCCTAACTGGAGAGTTAATAGGTAATAACGCCATACCTCAGTATTGCGTTACGCCGGTTAGGTCTCTAGTGAGAATACAGCCACCATTTTGGTAAATAGTAGGTATATTGGCTAGCGTTCTCAATGAACTGGCTCTTATACCGGAATAAATACGTAATTTATTTCTAAATTTAATCCCACAAAATCGGCGGTTTATCTTCCGATATATCGCTATTGCTTCCCTATGTGAACGCAGCCTATTCTCTCAGGTAGCGTTAACATCAGTATTTTCTCTCACTGTCTGCCAGGTAGCGCTACAATCGTCATGTTATCTCGCTGTCCACCAGATAACACCACCATCCAGTCCGCGACCACCTTCCAGCAGTGTGATGGCAAACCGATATATCGGCTATATATTAACCTATATAGTACATGAAATAGTTAAACAAGATTCGGTAATGAGAAAGAGGCCTAAGGCCGTGTTCTCATACAGCCACTATTTCGGTAAATACCAGCTATGTTGGTTAGCGCTCTCATTGGACTGCCTCTTGTGCCGGAATAAATACGTGACTTATTTTTTCTTAAATCCACAAAATCGGCGGTTTATCTTCCGATATATCGGTATTGCTTCCCGGTGTGAACGCGACCTATTCCCTCAAAATCTGGCAGATAGCCGTCAGCATTTTCTCTCACCCTCCGCCAGTTAGCGCTACCGTGCAGGCCAGGATTATCTTCCAGCAGTGTGAATGCAAACAGATATCTCGGCTATATATTAACCTACATAGTACAGGAAATAGTTAAATAGGATTAAGCAATGAGAAAGAGGCCTTATAGACACCAAATAGCTTAGAATAACATACCTGTCTCTAACATCTCTATAACGGACACAATAAGGACAACGCTTAATAAACTAATGGATGAACACACGTTTAGCTATGGCCAGTAGAAGAGCGACGATATGCCCGCTTGGGACTGCATATTGTCACTTTAGTATCATGTTATTTTCCACGACTGCCCCTAGTGCCTCATCCGTTTTAGATATAGAGCGTGTAGCTGCAAGCCCTGGCCCCTCATTAAATCACGTGACTTTGGTCATCCGATAAAACTCTTAGCATCCTATCGCGTAGTGATGATTGACAAGAATTAATGAAGAGGGTAGGTGTGAAATTCTTTTGTGGGGTTCAGCTATTCTCTGTTCTGATTGGATGGTAGATGTAGAGGGTGGGCCATAAGCCCCTCCCGACCCCCACCCACCCCCACCCCCACCCACGCCATTAATTCACGTGACTCTGGTCATCCGATAAGACTCTTAGCGTCCTATCGTGTAATGACGATTGACAAGGGTTAATGAGGGTAATTAAATGACTTCAAAAGCGCCGATCTCTTCGAGAGAGTACAATGCGCAATGGTTAATGTATTGCGTAAGGATGATTGACTGGGTACATGTCTGGACTCGTCTTTTCTGGACTCTGGGAACTCATTCAATCTTGAAGGGATTCCACCCCACCCCACCACTCCACCCCACCACCACGCACCGACCCCACCCCCTCCACTCCACCCGACCCTACCACTCCACCCACCCCTCCACTCCATCCCCCACCTCCTCCTTATTAAATCACTTGTCTCCAGTCATTATGTCATGAATGATGCGAGATATTCCGTTATAATCGCTTAATAGGCCGTCAAGTTGTACAAATTGTATGTCTTTACTATTTAATAAACATTATGTCGAATACTTTGAAATTAATTTGACTCAGCGTTGTTGCCGCCATAAGCAGTAACATCACCCAGTCAAATTCGTTTCAAAATATTCACCATCTTACCAGCATAGTTTTCCGGTAATCGATATTCAGAGAGTGTATGGATTGCTTGATCCCAATGCAGCCAAAGTGTGCGTGGCTCTTAGGTAGAGATGGGCGGAACATAGCTAAAACTGAATTCATCCATTGACCGGCGATTAACTCAGCTTCAACGATGAGCCTAATTTCGGCTAAGCACATTTTCTCAATCAATTTCACATTTCTGTCCAAACCCGCATTTCTCTATTTGCTAACGCAGCGGCTCAAACGTTAAGTAACAATGTGTAGCCTATGTTTGGAGGCATGAAACTGAGAGTAGACATACACAAGCTTAGCGTTCACCCAAGACAATATTGGTAACAGATGGTTAGTCTAAACGCGCATTTATCTATTCGCTAACGCCCAACTCAAAGTCTCTGTTGTTATGAATAACGGCCATACCCTGGAGCCGTATTCGACTTATGTATGTAAGCTAATTAATCTGATTTTCAAAGGACGGCGTTCCGTCCACAGAGATTTATTTTGGTTAGCCAAAATATATCTCTGGGAGACAAACTAAAGCCGACATTGAAAGATATTTTAAGCTGCATATGTTTAAAACTCACCTAAGTTCATATTGTTAAACTGTCACATCTGTAGTTTGTTCAGCGGTGTGTGATCAGGTTATAGTTAATCAGATGAAAAAAAACAAACACAATTTTATGTGAACCGAGTCTACTACAACTTCCCATGCTGAATACCTATAAGTATATAATCTAATAATTTATTGGCTAAGCTTTTGACGATTCTATCATTTTTTGCTAAATCAACCAATGACTCTATAATTGTAATCATGGCCAGTCCACTCACATAATGGCCACATTTTGATCGTTAGTTCAGGCCATGGAATGAGACCGAACGAGTCAAAATATTCAGATTTGCCATGTTTCAGGAGATATAATGTGATCCATTGCGTACCCGGGAGGTTCTCAGGATCTGTATTAACGATGAGGAATGCGGGTATTTTGATACGTTTAGGCATGTAGTCTCTAGAAAAAACGTTTAGGGACACCTGCCCTAATCTCCAGTCTCCGTGTTCAATATCTCGGGTAGTTAACATGTTAAATGCTCAAAGTCAAGGGAAGTAACCGCGAGCAGGGTAAAATTACTTTCTGAAAACTGTTCCGAATTATTTGCACTGGTTTTTTGAAAAAGCCCAATTAAAGTTTACGTCAGAGAGGTCGAGCGTTATGAAAGTTACGTCTATTAACGGATGACAGAACCTTTATACTCATTAGCAGGGTATAATGTAGTAATGTGTTCAATTAAAATACCTAATGCAATTATTATTTTTTTTTAATTCCAAATAATTATACATTGGTATTCGTGTGCATGTGTGCCTGTACGTACTTGCGTGCGTGCGTGCGTGTGTTAATAGTCTGTGGTGACGTTACAATTACTGTCAATACTTATAATGTTATTGAATTCAGCATAACATATTACGTGCATCGTATCGGGTAACGTTGTTTTAAATGTTCGCTAGAGACATAGGCTCCCTCGACTTGTAAGGTAGACATGATCACCAGTAGCTAGGTCTGTTATGTAGTCAAATGCATAAAACGTGTATTCACCCATATATTCATCGATGTTAATCCCTATGCATTTGTCATCGAATAATGAGCCAGTTCCATTAAAAAGATTTCTATTCCCAACTAAATAATTAAATAAGCTTTCAAAATAATTGCGAAAAATGTATGTGTCGTTAGCATCAGAGACACGTTTTCCCCTTAAACAAACATCTACTTGAGAAAATATAGAGCCAACCCACTAGTCCTGAAGCTGGCACCACCTTTGTATGCAAGTCAATGTAGGGAGGAAATTGTTTCAGAATTAGGCAAAGGGTGCCATAAGATGCAAAATTTACTTGGGTGTTTAATTCCAACACCCCAGGTTTTCGCCTGATGACGTCATTAAAAATGGCCGCCAACGATGTATGAATCGGATATAAATCGGCACACAACTTAAAAACTAAGACTCCCGAAACCTTAAAAATAATGTCTAAACATATTAATTCAATGTGGTTACCTATTATACAGTTCGTATTCTAACCAGGACTACTAGAGAGTGTACAGAAGCGAATAGCAGAAACGCAATCCCAAGTGAGATCTTAGAAATCAAAGAATAGCTTTAAAATTTGATCAAAAATAAGGAAAATACATTCTGTTATGCAAATTATGGTGAGACCTATGTCTGGAAGTGAGGTATATATGTATGCTATGTAGATGAAAGGCTGACACCACTTGTGTACACCCCACCCACCCAACCACCCACCCCTCAAGGGGGGAATACAAATGTCGTCACAGCATCGCGACTATAGAGCAACATTCATACTTAATACCATAGCAGGTTTCAGTCAAATTAGTTTGCTATGTTTCAAATTGAGATCCAGAATTTCAACTTTCAGGTTCAGATGGTTAGGAGGCTCAAATATTTTGTTGATGTTTTAGGCTCCTTATCTTACTGGGAGCTGCATCTTAACAGGCCATGCTTTAACTGAGCTCTGCATAAGTACAAATTAGATACAGGCATAATAGGTTGATGCATTGTTTGATTTATCATATAACTATAGCGAATCAAATATACTGATAGTTTTTAAGTTGGAAATTACACATTATCCTTTATCTAGAATGTTCTGTTTCACGTGTTATGTGGATTTTTGCAGTCTACATCCGCAGCGTCAATACTTCAACACCGGCAAAACAAGCAACAGGACATTTCAAACTTTCTACATAAACACGATGATGTTGCACACTTGACACAAGTGCATGCCCCGACAAGATCACTTGGGAACTGTCCTATAGCTTTAGATGGCATTAAACTGTTGTCAACAATTTCGAAGCCAAAATCCTGTGGATCCAACATTTCTGGGTTATCATCCAGACAATGGATTTGAATATACATGTGATAGAAAGATCTTAATATATGTCCTTTTACGCATCTACTTGTTGGCGTTAGTGAATCGAGTGACACACTCTTTCCATGGTGATATAGCCATAGTCTGAGTTCATCTAATGTCCTGCAGGAGGAGCCCTTCTTCAGCAACTGCACCAAGTATTCTTCTGCTGCGGCCATGGTGTCATCGATGAGAGGCATACAGGGTGCCAATCCGAAGTCTTTCAAGAATGTAACAGGATTACAACTGATATATGCCTTTTTGGTTCTAAACTTACTTGTATAATCAGCACCAGACAGGACAGGTGTGGCTGGCAGAACAGAACACATGTGAGGATCCAGGTTTTTTAGCAACAACATGGATTGGAATAATTCTGGTTGAATCAGATTTGCCAGTCCGCATCCACATTTCTTTGACTCCCATAATATAGAGGCGAGTGAGATGGAGGACAGACAACACCATAATGTCTGTGACTGCTATAACAAATACAATCTTGGTAAAGCCCGGTTCCGCTGCATCTTTTGTATGCGCTAACATACGAAAATCAGCTTCTATAAACTCACATTTTAAGTCATCATCTGTGGCTTGAACACCATTTCGCCAGATGTGCAGTCCATTGTCATTTCATTTGTTGGTGATCCAGAAAAGGCACTGAAGTAATGAATGGCACTTTTGGAGTTGGCAATCAAAGTTGTTTTGGTTTGCTCTGTGATGAACTGCTGGAGCATCAGTTTGTTGGAAGACGATGACCAAAATGTTTCCATTTGAACAGGTAACCGTACATCTCCAGAAATGCTTGCCAAATCGATAACATACCTGGCTTTCCTATGCATACGTTCAGAGTCTTTTGGTGAACAATCATGGTGGCTGTCAAACACATGGTCGATCCTTGGCGCATTGTTTGTGATGGCGATAACATCCCTGGCTTACCTATGCATACGTTCAGAGTCTTTTGGTGAACAATCCATGTTTATAATATGCTGTAGCAATATCACTTGCTGCTTTGTTACCAACTTCCTCAAACAATTCATAATATCTAAGATGAAGCAGGTACTGCTGTCAGATTGAAAGACAACATCTGTGGTGTCATGTAATAGAGCTGACTCTAATTCCACCATAAGACTACTTTTCGTCCCATTTTCCAGAAGCCCATGATCATCAAACAGCATGCAGGTTTCTGATAGTTCATATCGGCATAACTCCTGCATGTCATATCCCCGAAGTTGGGCAATCTGTATCATTCGATAAGCCAGACCATGTGAAGATTTAGAGTAGGATTTACTCTTGGGGACGTTCGGTGCATTTTTGGTTGCAAATGTTGGCATTAGTGTTTTGTGTATTGTTCCCCAGATACGTGTATGACAAGTATCTGGGGGACAATACACAAAACACTTGAGTAATGCAGATTTTCCGCTGGGAAGGCGGCCATTTTGAATCCGCCATTTTGAATGGGTTTCCTTGGTAGAATCACGTGGCACCGCATCTAATTATGTTCAGCATACCTTAAACCACCTATATGCCAAATTTCATGCTTTTTGCCAGAATGGAACATCTTACCTCAAATATGTTACATATCCGCCCCACTACTATATTGGGATAACTTTCTACAGAGTGTGTCTCTTTTGAGGAATTTAATCTGATCGGACAGAGAAGGTCTGTGGGAGCTACATTTGGATTCTGTGCACAGACTTCACAACCAGTATTTGCTGTGTTCGGTTGTACAAACTATCAACGCTGGAGTTCATTTTATCTAGAGGATATGCGAAGGCTTAAGGACACAGCTCCAGAGGCATATGATGCATTTCTAAAAGGTAAAAATGTTGTGAAGAGGTATGATCAAAAGTTTACGGCTGTCGGTGCTGATATGGTGCTGGAACAAACAATCATTATATCTGGCTTATCGAATGATACAGATTGCCCAACTTCGGGAATATGACATGCAGGAGTCTCTAAAGTAACTCGGTCCCGCCCATGGGCTCGGCCATTACAGAGCAAAATACCCTCAAGGTTCGATAAAGTTGACATCACGCCGCCTCCCCCATTCCCGCACCTGGCGGGCATAAAAACGTCACCTTCCCCACAGCGCAAGTATCATCCACAGATAACCAGCCACGCGTATCAGACTCAAATCACCAACATGTCAGAAACATAGACACTCAGGTTGACTGTATTCACAATCTCCAAACGACGGCATTGTAAATTGTAACACTGTGTGCACCCACTTCCGAGTTGTACTGTATTATTAAATGGTATTAATGTGTCCGGTCTAGGCAGGGATGGAGCTAGCTCTACCCATCGAGGAGACTGCTTGGCAGCCCTCCCGCTTGGAAAACGCAGCTATCTTGTCGGGATCAGTAACTTTGATTTACCGCCTGAATAGATCTGTTTAAACCACACATCAAATTACTTACAACTTTACTGTTATATTTTTGATTAAGAACACAACTGCTCTACCGTGCTACAACTCATTAGCGCACAGGCCGATAAAGCGGCATAAAAAATCTAACAGTATAATTACAAGGAGAATTTCAAAAATCTCTTCTCTGCGTTCCAGTCCATAATCAACACGGGCTGAGAACTACCTTTACAGACCAATATAAGACGCATGTTAAAGAACTCGGGCAAATAGGGACATTATTATAAAACGAAATCTTGGTATAACGTATATATATTTCCATATCTCCCATCAACAAAAGACTACACCCCAGCAACAGTATCTCGGCCATCGCGGTAAACAGCACATATGTTTCTAACCAACCACGTGTCTCCAAGGGGCCACGTGACTTTTACTGCTATTTCCAGTAAATTGGATCAAACGCTTTAAACCAAAGAGCCTCCCAAATACGCGACTACCACGGCGTGATGGAGGAGTGGTGAGGGTGAGTCCGGGTAATTACTGCTGATGTCACCAGGCTCCCACACACCCCATCGGGTGCTCCAGCCTAAAATTAAAATAGGCAAGTTTATAAGCATCCAATCTGTAAAACCGCATCACTCTAATTCAAAGGTGATGCTCCTCGGGAATAAGTAGTACCCTGTTTTTATGTTGATCGGAAAATTTTAAATGCGCTAAAATAATACTAAGTTAGTGAGCCTCTTATAATTAAATGTACTCCCTTTACATGGGAAGACTTACTCTTAATTTAATGTGTCTCTAAAAACTAAATATGAGGTTAGGCATAGAAGAAGTCCCGCATAAATAAAAGTGGCAACTACTAATTCAGCATACTGAGAATTACATAAGACGGTGATGTGGGAATCCTTCGGGAATCGCTCGTCCCGTCTTCACGTAAAACAGCACGCAACCTTATAGTCATAATCTTACTATGTATGGTCTTTTCTTTACAATATTTTGGTTAAATATTAGAGTGGGCCCCTGTCGGCCACTACTCTTCTCCCGCTTTAAGTGATGGCGACATTTTCCTGTGACAGAGGCCCGCACAAGGCACTTGCCTCTCGCAAGGATTCAGTGACGACGGTCCACGTGACGGTCCACGCGAGGATAATATTCCTCAACCAAACCAGCACTAGGAGTAGTACCCGCGTGAGGCACATGATTCTCCGACTCTACAAAGATAATTTTCTTTCCTTTCAGCTTAGAGATATAATAGCTTATATTAAGTTAATTAGTAATCTCGTGTACGGGAGCCTCCATTACGGGGATACCCCTGCGGACCTACGAGTCTGTGTGGTACCTCCGGGAGCCCCATGTTTAAAAGTTCATCAGGCTGTCTCTATGTCTTGTATTTTCGTATTCTCATTATATTTATCTAGCATACTTGATGGTCTGTTTAGGTAAACATGTTGTATAGACTTATGATAATTAGGTCACCAAATCAAATCTTGTAAGTCCATAGATCACGAAATTGCTATGGACAGGCATACTGGTGACACAAACTCTTGGGATGAGACTGTTGTGTTTAATGTTCGCGACGCATGGCCCCACCAGAATGATTGAGTTCCACCGGCCTTAGGAGCCGGTCTTTGTTACCCGTAGGGCAGTATCGTACAGGATCCGTCACCCCGAGACCAGAAGCTAACCAGCGTCATCATTCGTCATGCACTTGCAGCACGGCGAGTCGACACCAGACACCGGAACGGCCCGACACTACCCCACGAGCTACAAAGTTCAGACAATACATCTTTAGAGTTAGCTGAATCGCAATGCATTCAGCTTCTGTATCTCTTCAATATATATGCCAGGATCATGTTCTTTGAAGAAGGTCTTTACTTACAAGCGGAACATACATTCAGCAAGCATAAACATTCCCTTCACACCTCTTACATAGTTTCTTCCACTGAGCACAGATTCAGTCACATTTACTCCGAATATGGAACACTCAATAAAAATATCTGAAGCTCCACTCCCGGATATATACTTTCTCAGGCATCCCATAGAACCTTCGCCATGTGAAATGATCCCAGGATCAACAGAAGATGTTCAAATTCCTTAGGTCTATTCAGTTGGACCTCACGAGCAATGCAATACACGCCCTCTCCACACGCCACTGCACGATATCCCTGTTTCAGTTGCAACAGTACTTTGTTGAAGTTGCAAAGGGCAGTATAAAGAGTCGCATGTTGAGTTACAGAACTTGGAATGGCGGGCAAAAACCGTGCTTGTTTCACTTCTAAGTCTTCATCTGAGAATATTGCGTTGAACGCACTCCACGATGGCATTGGCTGGTCACTGCACAATTCTGTTATCACATTTGTGGTGTGAGCAACTCGTGTAAATTCCCATATTCTATCTTTCTTTTCTTAAGCTTCCTTTCTACTCAAGGTCAATGCATACTTTTCAGATTCAACATAATAATATTCTGGAACATCCTCCCGACTCTCTGATACAGCATAGTTGGCAAGATCATTGTGATGGCGCATTACCTCATCATAACTAACACTTAATCTCAGGTGATTGAAACTCGTTATTAGAGTTTTGCTTCTGCTTTTCTCATGGATAGCTTGTCCGTTCATTATGTGTAAGGGAGTTTTCTTGCATCCGCGATGCAACACGTAGTACATTATCTGAAGTATTGATTGTGCTTTTAGCTTCCAAGCACTTCTTGATGTCTGGGTATAATAGCCATTCTCATCACTATGTCCTGTCTCATCTGCTAGATAACCAGATTTAAATTCTATTTCAGATGGATCAATGTTTAGCAGCACACTTAAGAATTGTACAAATGAAGCCGGGATTTCTGTATTAGACCAGGAATCCTGCAGGTCCATTGCATCACAGAATTTACCACTTAAATCGTAGTTTAGTTTTTGTAGGATATCTCCTAGTATACTGGTACATTCTGTAATAGGATCACAACTACGAACAACATCAACCACTTCTTCTGTTGTAAGATTGGAAGCGAAAAACATGACCGGTCTGTTGGGTTCCACAGGCTTTGAAAAAGATATACCGGTTCCAAAGTGATCACACAAAAAGAGTTTTAATTTCCGATTGCTGACCTTCAGTTCACCAGCATCAGAATTTAATTTATCCCGTAAATAACTAAGTGTATACCATAACCGTGGCTTAGGCCTGTTTCGATTTCGTTAGCAAATGATACAAACAGCATTTTTTCTGGTTTTCAGTCGGAGATTCGGAAATGGTATTCGCATTTTCTATTTGACGTTCATAATGAAGAATATAGGTGGAAATACAGTTATCGTGGCACACAAGATCGGCACCAAAGACACTTGTCACATCCTGTAGGTCACATGTGCGAAGAAAAACACTGTCTTTGAAAAAGATAGTGGCTTTAAGGAATCGATTAGCATGAAGAGATTCACTAATTCTATACTTCACGTATTTACCTTCGTATGACTTGCAATTGCATATGACACACACACGCTCACTGACCTTGACACGGGAACTAGGACGCGAACGGCGAGAACGTTTTGTTGAAGTCTTTTGTATTCCAGAATATGATGTACCTGGTTCATCTTGTGCACTGTCATGGCCCTGTTCAGTTGCGTGCTGTTGCCGACATTGTTCTAGCGCCCTCTTAGGACAATAGCGTGTATAACATTGATTGTTCACATGGTAGTAAAACAATGTAGAGTATGCAATACCTGATAATCGTTTAGTCACTACAT
Source organism: Chaetoderma sp. LZ-2023a (assembly GCA_034401795.1). NCBI lineage: Eukaryota > Metazoa > Mollusca > Caudofoveata > Chaetodermatida > Chaetodermatidae > Chaetoderma > Chaetoderma sp. LZ-2023a. The sequence continues at coordinate 68,198,259 of CM067367.1, forward strand.
AATTTTGGATTTCAGCAGCAGTTCTTACAATGTCTCGTCCATTTTCAGTGGTGACAACACATTTCATCTGCTATGTTGCATATAATGCACCTCTTATCCACAGCAACATGCAATTGCTCATTGATATCATTTACAGTTCTGGTTAGTCGGACAGGCTCCATTTCTAGGCATAATCGGCTACCAAATCAAATCCATTACCTGAAAATACAAGAACAAATACAAGTGATTTTGATTGTATCATCTAAACTTCCGGGCAGCAATGTCTATCCAGACTATTCAGTTCAACGACGAATGGAGACATCACGAAGACACAAAGAGTGCATGAGCTCATTATTTATAGTTGCAATCATACCTGTCTATAACGGGAATCTGCTTTTGGGTCCAAGTGATGGTAGATCATTAAGACAGATAATTGTAAGACAACGAATCTTAATTAACCACCATCAGTTGGGGTCTCAAAAGCTAGTTATCATAGCAAATAAGTTGTCTTAAAGGGCCAGCTATCTTTATTGACCACATTTTGATGGCCCATAAGGTGTCCGTAATAGACAGATTGAAATACCTGTTCTACACGTTCGGATAATGTGTATCTATGTAAACTTATTTTTCAACAGTGAAAACAGTATTAAATTCAGCAACTCGTCATCACAGTAGAGTTATTTCCTGATTTAGAAATCATATTGAACTAAGAAGCCTTGTTGTTGAGCTGTGCCGATCATCCAAAGCCGCCGTATAGCTCTGACAACCATTTTAATGTCGTCATCGGCGAACACTTGAGAGGGTGCAAGAAGTGGTGTCATCCTCTGAATTACAGAGCATACATGTATACCTCACTTTCAGACATCAGTTGCCCATAATTTACATAAAAGAATGAATTTTCTTATTTTTGACCACATTTTTATGCTATTCTCTGATTGCTAAAACTTCACTTGGGATTGCGTTTCAGTTAGTCACTTCTCCACGGTCACAAGTAGCCCTGGTTAGAATAGGAACTGTAGATTACATGACCACATTGAATTAATATGGTTTGACTCTATTTTGAAGATTTCAGTAATCATTTAAATCAGATTTATAATCCGCTGGCGGCCACTTTTAATGACGTCATCATGCGAAAACCTGGGGGGGGGGGGGTGGAATAAAACACCTAAGTAAATTTCGCATCTTATGGAACCCTTTGCCTAATTCTGAAACAATTTCCTCCATACATTGACTTGCATACAAAAGTGGTGTCAGCCTCTGGACTACACAGGTTAACCGAGGGCCACATGTTAAATGAGTTTCCACACCCTCAACCAGCTGTGCAATGCTAGCCGCAATGTAGAAGTAACTTTGAGCTAAATCTATGTATTCGTCTTCGCTTCCAGAGACAGCTCTTATAACAGGTTGATAGCTTTGCCAGCGAGCTTGATCCATTGTCGTCATTACCGGCTTCGCGGTAAATAAATCTAATTCACTTTTAATGCAGTGACATGTATCCATCGTATTAGTTAACTAATATATATCAAACCGTTTAGAGTTTCTGATGCTTCTGCCTTGACGGTTATGCTTTAAATGACGTCTATGCATGCTAGCAGGGCATTGACCCCTCTTAGTCTTTCTGTTCATAGCCTGAGAATTAGCTCCCAAAATATTGTTACGAGCTTTTGGTTTGATTACTCTCCCGACATCAACGCCCTATTTTTCGCAGATACATTAAATTTTTTACCCGCTAAAACATCTTCAGCCATGTCTAAACCAGCTGACAAGGCTCGCTGGCTCAAGTTTTTCCTACGGTGTTAGCTAATGGCATAGCGCTTCTGAACAGTGAGCCTATAATATTTCCTAACCCATGTCCATTTTGACTCCTGGCGCCCACGAATATGGGTACCCATCCACCCACTTGATTAGCGTAACAAGCTCTCAACGTAGACGAATCTGGTTTACATGTATACTTCATTTTACAGTAAAAAAAAGTTAGAATTTCTAGATATTGCTAGCGATTACCTGCCTGTTCTTAGGTCTTAGGCCCAAAATGTAAACAAAGTACACTCGGTGATGCGCCATCTTCAAATGGTATGTTCTCTCCAGGCCTACCGCTTATAACCACGCCAATGTAATTCTTAGACACGGCTCTATATTGAATGTCAGGAAATGTCCATTGACAAATATCTTTGCCCCGGTGGTTACTAGATAATGGTATGACTCTTAACAACAGCGCCGCTGTATCTCCGACTACATTATGGCTTACGATATCGCAATATACATAAGCAGCAGTCAATGTAATCTCATTACTTTTACGGGTTGATAGAGCTCCACCTGTGGGCGATGGGTCGCTGATGATATCATCATAATATCCTAAAAATCTGCCTTCAGCGTCGTCCAAATTCAATGGCGAGCATACGCTTAACGGTTAATGTTACGAGATTGACTGATAGGTGAAATAGTTAAATCTGATGGACGGCATTTTTATAACGCTCGTGGCTATTAATCTGCTTATTTATAAACTCTATTAGAATTTTAACTGTATAGAAGCCTTTATATATTTCTATGTGTTCGACGTAGAGTGGTAATTCTAGAAGTTGGTGCTGAGCCGATGAATTTACGACTACTCGTAAAGTATTAGTAAGATTAGATTTACCAAAAATCTCATTACCTACATTTAGAGCTATTTTCTTCTTAGGCTGAACTTTATTTGACAACTTCTCATAAGCTTGTATACTGATTATCGAAGGCTTAGCTAATGTTAACCAACTTCTCGGATACAATATGGATGACAAGCTGACTTCCCATTCCCCAGAGAATCCTACAGGCGTTTGAAGATGTGTTTTGAATTCTGAAATCTTATTATCAGGATAGTAATCCATGCTACTGTTATCCGGGAGCGTAATATAAAACTGCTCCATGTTTCTAGCTATTTTTTGTAAACCGGTGACGGCTGGACTCTCTGCTTTAGTCGTTTTAATACTCAGAGCAGGTAATATATACCCTAAGCAATCAGACACTAAAGCAATCCAAACGCCTTTATCACCATTTTGATAACTCAGATTTATTAAACATGTCACTGCTATGATATAAATAATTATAACCTGGGCAAGATATCTTATCTCGTCTCTAGGTACTTTTCCCCCCACAGACTGACCACGGATAACCATTATTACAAATTTCTACGCTGGTTAGAGACATTTCTAAACGTTATGCCCTGGGGGTGAGGGTGGGTATGGTGGTGGTGGGCGTGGTGGGGTGGGGGTGGGGGTGGAGCGGATGTAGCAAGGTTATGATTATAAATGTGTTTAGGCTCTGAATAACGTATCCACGAATTAAACGAATTAGGATAACCTTGACACTTGACATAAACTTCTCACTTATTATCTTTTGTGTGTCTTAATAATTTAATTAATTCAATTCTACTCGATACAGTTGCTGCTTAGCATCATTTAAATGAAATTTCTGTACTTCTTCGGAAGTGTACCGATAATGGGATTTTGATTATAATCGTGGAGCTTATATACACCGGATTTGTAAGGTAGTTTTGAGTTTATCTTGAATATCTCCTCACTCCATGCGGGTCTATAACTTTTGATAAATGGATCTTTTAACTCGGACACTCTTACGTTGTCTCCTATGCTTACATCTTTCGACTGTACTGGTGTGCTAGGATTTGGTTTCGCATACATATTACGCCAAGCGAACACCTCCGTGCTATGGTCAACATCTACTGGTTTCCTTTTTGTGCAATTGTGTACAGTGCTATTGTAAGAACGTACCAGCTTCGGTAACACATCGATATATCGCTCAGTATTTATGTAAGTCATATATCGCCATAACTTAGTCTTTAAGGTTCATTGAACGCGGTCATCGATCACTACCTTTGTGTGAGAGTTCTGAGACATGTAGAAATGCATGCCTCTGGAAGTTAATGCAAGCTTAGTGGGTACATTCACAATTTCCCACCTTTATCGCTTTGAATTGCATCGGGGGTTCTAGAGAGAGTATTCAGAAAACACTCCAACGATTGGGCTACGGTTTTTGCAGTTTTATACATTAAAGGAATTATCCACAGAAATTTTAATAGACAATCTATTTCAAACAATAGATAACGGATATTGTTATTATGTCTGGCTAAACTAGAAACATCACTCAGATCCATTTGCCATAGCTGATCCACGGTGGTTGCTTTGAAGCGATCTCTATTACACTTTATTGTCTTAGGTTTGTAGCAATGTAGCGTAGCTAACCAGGTACGTATTAATGGTTTAGATAGTGCCCCATTAACGGCCCGATGTATTTTTTCCGAGCCTCCACACGATGCGGAATGTTTATTATCAGAATATACCCATTTCGATCTGTCAGCCAATCTAATAGATTTTTGATTTTTTTTACGGTTCTTGCTAATAGCACCTAGAGATCTAAGAGTTCTAAAAACCGATGACAGTGTAGGAGTACTCTGTCTATTGATGATCATATGTCATAAACTTTAGCCCAGGTTCGCGTTTTCTTTTTTAGATTTAGACAGGATATACTGAAGGCTTGGGTCTTCTACTTCTTCGAGTTCGGCTGTATTGTGAATCTTCGCCCACGTTTTATGACTCCCCACAACTTGCCTAGGAACATTAGTATCCGCAAAGTGTCTATTGAATGCTGTAAGCAATTTAACTTCTAAAAAATCCTTAGAATTTGTATAAAGGTCCTGCTTCACTATTGAGGATATTAAATCTACTAGATTACTATTCGAATAGGCTACTCCATCTATGGTAACACAATTAGCGCTGTCTAAGGATAAACCAGGTGACCTATGATTTAAGATTTCAATTAATCTCTTGCCTTTGCTTCTTAAGCTAGGGCTCAGCGATTGAACTAGACCGTTAATTCTAGTATGGTCCAAATTTACACCACCACCCCCGAGACACTGCTGTCCGCAGATTACATGAATGCGTCAAATCATCTGATGACTTAACATCTGAACCGGTTGTTTAAAATGATCTATCCGCAGTGTAAACATTTGAAGCGTATGAGAATACAAATTTGACTTTTCTCTAGCCGTCAAGTCACTACGATTTGGAATTCGCTCCATCTCTTGATCTAAATTCACAGCAGATCTAAGATTTTGAGTGCTATTTAGAATATTAATCTTAGCTGTAGTCTTTATCATATTATGAGGGACAAAGGTTATCTTCCGAACACTCCATCGATATTTGAATGTTGGCGACCTTCGTTTTAAGGACAGTCTAGCGTGTCTTCCATTTCAACTACGTCAACTACCTGCAATATTCAATCTACCTAGCGAGAAAGGATTTTTTCAGTATCTCCTAGACAGTAATGTATACGTTTATTGCGTCAGAGCATACTCCGCGATTGATGCTTATGGTAGGCCTACAGACATTATGTCTGTGTCAGCGCATAAAGAATATGACGCATGGCATGCCACTATGAAAGACAGTGTTTTCAATTTTAGGGATGCCATGAAGCTTTACTGTAGGTCTGACGTAGATATTCTACTGATGGCTTGCGGTAAGTTTCGGGAAATGTTCACCTGTGAAACTGGGATACCGCCTTTCTTGTCATCTAGGTGGGGTTATTGATGCATTTTATGTGGCTTATCTAGATCATAGACTTTTGAGTAAGGATACTGAGAAACGTTTCGGATTCACTTTTAAAAAACGCATAATTTTTAATGACTATTGCTAAACCATATGGCTTTCAGGGTATCCCTCGGTTCTAATTTTAGGATAGCTGGGGTGGGAATGTTGAGGGTGGCTGGATTGGGAGAGGCGGGGTGTCGAGCATAACCCGGGTGTGGGGGATTTGAGGGTGAGCGAATGGGAAACGTGAGGTGTGGGTGGGCGTCTGCCGGTTGAGAGATCATTTGTATGGTTATAATACGCGCAGACGCTTGCTAGCATAGCCTTCATTGAAGGGGAGTAAGTAATCTTCTGCTTTATTATCGGTTAGATATGTGTGAGGGTCGATACATGGTTATAGGGTGGGGAAGGGCCCAGCTCGAGTAAATTATGTTACAGTCATCCGTTGAGCCGGTTTAAAAAAGTATTTAACCCTGTTTAAAATATACCCTATGCACCGGTCCTCACATTGAAATAATATCTCCAAACCCTACCTCTGTAAAAATTCCTAACCTATCGTTACACCCAACCTGTTAGGGGTTCAGTATCGTTTAGAACGTTTTCAAATTTATTTAAATAATCACTCTAAAATCAGTTTCACATAATACCTCAGGCAATAATTCGCCATGTCTATCGATTAACTTTACAGGTCTCTGGATCCCTACTCGAAAACATGTGTACATTTATAATTAAATTATTGTTTTTATTTTACACATAATTCTTTTTTTTTTTAGCTTATTCTTCTGTATATTCGTATGTAATTTTATTGACTGTATATTTATCATCTGTATATTTATCATCTGTATATTCATCTGTATATGTATCATCTGTATATTTATCATCTGTATATTTATCACCTGTATATGTATCATCTGTATATTTATCATCTGTATATTTATCACCTGTATATTTATCATCTGTATATTTATCATCTGTATATTTATCATCTGTATATTTATCATCTGTATATTTATCATCTGTATATTTATCATCTGTATATTTATCATCTGTATATTTATCATCTGTATATTTATCATCTGTATATTCATCTGTATATGTATCATCTGTATATTTATCATCTGTATATTTATCATCTGTATATTTATCATCTGTATATTTATCATCTGTATATTTATCATCTGTATATTTATCATCTGTATATTTATCTTCTGTATATTTATCATCTGTATATTTATCGGCTGTATATTTATCGGCTGTATATTTATCATCTATATATTTATCATCTGTATATTTATCATCTGTATATTTATCATCTGTATATTTATCATCTGTATATTTATCATCTGTATATTTATCATCTGTATATTTATCATCTGTATATTTATCATCTGTATATTTATCATCTGTATATTCATCATCTGTATATTTATCATCTGTATATTTATCATCTGTATATTTATCATCTGTATATTTATCATCTGTATATTTATCATCTGTATATTTATCATCTGTATATTTATCTTCTGTATATTTATCATCTGTATATTTATCATCTGTATATTTATCATCTGTATATTCATCTGTATATTTATCATCTGTATATTTATCATCTGTATATTTATCATCTGTATATTTATCATCTGTATATTCATCATCTGTATATTTATCATCTGTATATTTATCATCTGTATATTTATCGGCTGTATATTTATCATCTGTATATTTATCATCTGTATATTTATCACCTGTATATTTATCATCTGTATATTTATCATCTGTATATGTATCATCTGTATATTTATCATCTGTATATTTATCACCTGTATATTTATCATCTGTATATGTATCATCTGTATATTTATCACCTGTATATTTATCATCTGTATATGTATCATCTGTATATTTATCATCTGTATATGTATCATCTGTATATTTATCATCTGTATATTTATCATCTGTATATTTATCATCTGTATATTTATCATCTGTATATTTATCATCTGTATATTTATCATCTGTATATTTATCATCTGTATATTTATCATCTGTATATTTATCTTCTGTATATTTATCATCTGTATATTTATCATCTGTATATTTATCACCTGTATATTTATCATCTGTATATTTATCATCTGTATATTTATCATCTGTATATTTATCATCTGTATATTTATCATCTGTATATTTATCATCTGTATATTTATCTTCTGTATATTTATCATCTGTATATTTATCATCAGTATATTTATCATCTGTATATTTATCTTCTGTATATTTATCATCTGTATATTTATCTTCTGTATATTTATCATCTGTATATTTATCGTCTGTAGATTTAATGCATCGTTATTTTATTAAAATTGTGAACAGTTAAAATGAGTGTATTGATTTTATGATTGAAAACTGAAACACCAGCAACTATAACACTTCCATACCCTGAGTCAACTTAGGCTGGAATTCTTTTCCAATATCGTGTGGCCGTTCGAGGCACGTTAAAAATATAATCGGTAGGTTAACTTGGATTCGCTTAACTTTGTACAACTCTGATGAGCGCTACACGCGATGAGAGTTGTTTTAAAGCGCAACTAATTAATTTTAATCGGTTTGAGTAATAACTAACCATTTGTCCTTATTCCCTTGTACATTGTCAATGCTCAAAAGATCCAAGGATCATAAATTTAATTCTCAACACATTAGACTAACCGAGTCGTCTTCCACAATCGCTCGACAATTGTCATTACACAATAGATTGACCATTTAGCATTACCCTCCCATGATTGAATGAGTTTCCAGAGTCCGGAAAAGACGAGTACAGACATGTACCCTGTCAATCCTCATTCCGCGATAGGATATTAATTACCCGTAAACTCATCTGCTTTTCATCTGATTAACTATAACCCGATCCCACACCTTTGAATAGACTACAGATGTTACAGTTTAACAATATGGGCTTAGATGGTGTTAAACATATGTAGCTTAAATTATCTTTCAAAGTTGGCTTTCGGTTTTCTCCCCAGAGATATATTTTGGCGTAGCCTCGAGCTGTACATACAACGCGTCCGTCACCCGTGACACAGATGGCTAATGGTGAACCAAAATAAATCTCTGGGGACGGAACGTCGTCTTCTGAAAATCGGCTTAAAGGAAACTGAAACTGAAACATAACAATAGCGAGGTTGGGTGATGTTGGTGTTAGCGAATAGAAAAACGCGCGTTTAGACGAGCCATTAGTAGCCATCTGTTACCAATATTGTCTTGGGTGAACGTTAAGCTTGTGTATGTCTACTCCCAGTTTCATGCCTCGAACGTAGGATACACATTGTTACTTACGTTTGAGCCACAGCGTTAGCAAATAGAGAAACGCGTGTTTAGACAGATCATATACCAATTTTTAATACCAGTAATACGTGTGAAATTGATTGAGAAAACGTGTGTTGGCTAAAAATTAGGCTCATCGTTGAAGTCACTTAATTACCCTCATTTACCCTTGTCAATCATCATTACGTGAAGGGATGCTAAGAGTCTTATTTGATGACCGGAGTCACGTGATTTAATGAGGAGGGGCTCATGGCCTACGCCTTACATCTAACATCCAATCAGAACAGAGAAGAGCTGCCCCCACGCCCCAAAGAATTTCACACCTATACCCTCTTCATTAACTCTTGTCAATCATCATTGCGCGATAGGACGCTAAAAGTCTTATCGGATGACCGGAGTCGCGTGATTTAATGAGGGGAATCGGCTTGTGTTCAAGGGGCGGTCGTTAAAACAACATGATACTAAAGCGACGATACCCCCCCCCCCACCCCGTTAAAACAACGTCAAACTTGTTACGTAACGATTTTTCACACCTTCGTTATGCATCAAGTTTCGTGTTGTTCTAACGATAGGTGGAAGGGGGGGGGGGCTGGGTGGGGGGTGGTGGGCATAACGTCGCTCTTCTTCTTTAGCCCGCCCATTTCTAGCCAAGCTCCGCCCATGCGCTGCGCGTGTTGGGATCGATTTATATACTTTGAGCCATGAAATCCCAGATTCCCAATTCCACAGTTAACCTGTTGAATACTTTGAAACTAATTCGACTAGGGGCTGCGCCCAGGCGAATTAGTATCAACATATTCAACATAATATTTATCAAATAATAAAGACATATATGTCATATACTTAGGTGACAGAATGGATTCAGCCACTGGCTATATGATATATCATATGGGGTGGGGTGGGGTGGGGTGGGGTGGACTGGAGGTGGAGTGGGGTGGCGTTGGGGGTTGGTGTTGCATGGCGTGGGTTGTGCGGGTGAATGATTGTATTCTTACTTAAGACGACTCTCTGTCTCATGTTCCACCAGGAACGAATGTGATAGGTAAGTCTGGTAAGGCACGTAAGACTGGATTTTCCTGCGGAGTTGTTGTTGTTGTATTCGGATATTCCTCCTCTTGATAGGAGCGCCATCTATGCCGACATCCTAGGCGCTCAGCGTGATCCAGTCTATGCTATACAGAGTTATGATAACATTGGATTACAGATGATGTAAATCGGCTATGGACTTTTAACCCTTTCATGACGAAGGCGGTCAAACCTGCTCTCTTCAGTTGTCTTGAAGAATGTCAATTTGCAAGCCAAGAGAAGACTATTTTTGAAAGTTTACCCCTGGCATGACTGGGCTCGATAACCGGGCCAGTCATTCCAGTGGTAAATTTACAAGATTAGTCTCCGACTTAACCTGCAGATGGACATTAAATAAGAAAATATTTAGATTTATTTGACCAAATCCAGCCATTAAAGGGTTAATGCCGATTGCTTATGTGGCTTTGAAGAACAAAGGGCCTATTCATTTTTTGTTTCAGTGGTTATTGCCGTAATGAACGTTTATAGTGTCACCATGGTTGCGAGAGCACAAATTGTCTTCACCGTAGCAAAGGTGCTCGCTCTGGTCATTATCATTATTGGAGGCATTTTCAAACTTGCTCAAGGTAGTTAATAATAATAATAATAATAATAATAATAATAATAATAATAATAATAATAATAATAATAATAATAATAATAACTAGAACACATTTACTGAAGTGACTGTAAATCTGCGATGATATTAAAGATTATTATACGCCTTCTTGTCATGTGATCAATGAACACGTCTGCTGCCGATCTGATAAAAAGTCTAGGTGTAGTTGCAGTTCAAAGATCCATAGTTGAAGTTCCGATAGGTTTACATTAGGCATGGAAAAGCCGATTTCTGAAAAAGTGATAGCGTTGACCATGGAAGGGTCACATTGGCCCTAATGTATAAAACAAAGCGTCTTCTAACATGATGAAAGGGAGGATACTTATGCCAAACATGAACATGGAAATTTTGACCGGTGAATGAATCTGGCCCCAAGGGAGATATTACAATTTTCATTGGAAATTAGTTATGTCTCTGTTCTAAATTCTGACCGGGTTTCAAAGAGAATTGGATTAAAACTCCAGGAGAAAACGCAGTTCAAATGTTGCTCCCATAGGTTTATGCGCCATGGAAAAGCTGATTTCTCGGAAACTATTGGATTGAGACTCTTTAAAACTGATATAAAATCACGTCTATACATTACCTATAAGATCACAAAGTTTCAAGTCGATCGGAACAAAACAAATTTCGGCGGCCATTTTGACCAAAAAAATGTAAAAAAATAATTGTTCGCCGTTTGACATCCTACGTTCATTTCTGCAAAAAACCGAAAACGTACTTTTTACCAAAATGTGCACCATGGCGGTTGATTTTTTTCGATCATTTTTCAATTTAAGTTCATTTCTGCGAAAACTGGTATTTTTTACCAAAATGTGCACCCGGCGGCCATTTTCCATCTTCTTCATTTGTCATCCTAAGGTCATTGCTGCGAAAACCGAAAACTCATATTTTGGGCCAAAATGTGCCACCTGGCAAAAAAAAAAATCACCAGTGATAACATCCTAACCACGTATGATCTGATCACTTTAGGTGTAGTAGCAGTTTACAGAGCAACACTTAAAATCCGCATACATTTCTTATGGGACTTTTTGCCCACGGAAAATTTGGTAGCTCGAAATCGTGTGGGCAGATGCAAAACAAACGCATTAGCACACTGCTCCTCCATGGGTAGAAGGAGTTGACCATATTTGGATTTGATCGGATGAAAACTGTAGGAGGAGATACAGCCTAAAATGTTACCACGATTAAAGAAGGAAGGAAGGAAGGAATCAATAAAGATGTTCAGTAAGATTATAATAATTTGCGACCCTTCATTTGGAAACATGTCTCCGACAAATTATTGTATTTTGCTGGTGATTGCGTCTTCCCATGGCAGCCTTAAAGGAAATTCCATCTCATCTTATACTAACCATTCAGGTGATAGAATTTGCCACCCATAACCCATCCCTGATATTTTTCATCGTGCCGACAACGAAAGCCATTCAGGATTTAGTAGCTAAATATTGTCACATTTCTACAGCCTATGGTGGCTGTCATGATTTACTTTTCAACAAATCAGAAAAATCCTAGTGTGTCTGCCTCGGTATCTACGCTCAGCCATAGAGGTACCAGCTATAGTTTGGCAATGTGGTTTCCCAACTATCATACCATAGACAGCAACAACGTCCAGTCAAATTAGTTTCAAAATATTCAACTTGATGAGTACTACATAATAAAGAAGGCAATTCATTGGCACTTACATGACATCACACACTATCGCTAGAGGAGACAATATGATGACGATCGTTGTTCTACATTTGCGCGATATTACAAAGCAGATAAGTGTGAAACAGGGAAACAGGTAAGAGAATGTGACAGAATATGAATGATATGGAATCTATAAACCATAATCTACAGGCGCAATGCAACATTTAAGATGCCATTAGCATCCCTTTAAATTTAAAAGTTTGCCTTAGCATCTGCACTTGTTTCTGTTTTACAGGCAAGCTCGATCTGATAAGTACTGGATTCGAGGGCACGTCTGACTCACCGTCATCTATTGCCCTGTCGTTTTACAGCGGCATGTTTGCGTATAGTGGCTGGTAAGAGAATACTCTATGTAGAGAAAAGTCCACCATCCTTCCGACAATCATCTGTCTCTGCAGACAACAATTGACAAAGGTCAAGTAATATCACTTTGAACAATGGACATTTCCATTTTTAGCTATGCCCCGCCCATCACTGGCTAAGCTCCACCCACACCTCGCCGTGTTGGAATTGATCGATCTCCGAATATCCTAGCTATCAATTTCCTGAAAACTATACAGGGAAGCTGTTGAATATTTTGTAACTAATTTGACTGGGTGCTGTTGCTGCCTACGGGCAGCAACAGCACCCGCAATTGCAATTAAAAAAACAAAACTTGTGGAAAAGTCATTAACAATTTTAGCATTTGGTCATGCGTAAACCTGCGTTATTCTCTGTTGAAACAACGAGTTTCCAATCATCACATTTTAACGGTTCTCTTACAAATCTTTAAACAATGCTATGTGTAAATGAATATGGTTTATCAGATAACATGAGAGCCAATTGAATAGTTTAACCACATCTATTTACGTTGGAATATGAAAAATTAAACTTAATAAGTTCGTCGTAACAAAGACCACCTAAGGCGGTAAGCAGCCCTCCCTGGACTGCTTTAAATAGTTATGAACCATATATCTTTGATAGGCGCGGCCGTACTTCTCTGAAAATGATTCTGATCTTGCTGTTCTGAAAATGTATGGCAATTCACCAGCGACTTGATGCACCAACAAAATTGATAGGCCAATTAACATACAACAGTCCATTCATTGTTCGTGTACATAGACGGAAAACTGGAGAAAAAATACATAAACATGAGTTAGCTAAACTATAAGCACAGTAAATAACCTGCATACATAATGCCATTTACAAAATTTCAGACATTGGTCTAATCATGCTAAAACACAGCTTTGATCCATGAATTATTTTATTGGTGGCTGTACCAGGATCGAATAACTACATGTGCTGTGGTTATGACAGCTTTGTAAGGTCGGTAAACTTGACAATTCACGGAAAGAGAGATTTTAAATACTTGACTGAATACCAAGACAGAATTATTAGTGTTATGTCTACATGATGTATTCTCAATTTTCTCAATGTTCATAAGAGTAAACTGCTAAAAGGCATTAACCAAATTATCTCGACCCACTCTCAAGTATTTGGGAAAGGAAACCACAGTTTCCGTGACTTCGCGCCATTAGTGAGAATTAAACATTTAACCTTTATAATTCGCATAGGTGGCAAACGGTTTTATTGAAAACACAATATGTTTTAAAAATCTATCATCCTCATTATCATAGAGATTGCTCAAAGATAATGCTTGCATACTACTCTAACACTAAAATCTCTGCAACCGATGTGTCTTATTGCAGATTGTGTATCGCTTTTGTGTATCAGTATAAAACTTCATGAAAGTGCCCTTCCAGGCAAGCGAGGTCAATTTAATTAAAATCTGCGAACAGCCTCTAGCTGTCGCTACAATTTAAATACCCTAGTTCCCGCCGCATATAAGTGCCTAAAACTCTAGCCATGTGGATGACCCTCTAGCTCTAACCATTAATATGAGCATCTAGCTCCCGCCATGTATAAGAGCATCTAGCTCTCGCCACGTATAAGAGCATTTAGCTCTCGCCACGTATAAGAGCATCTAGCTCTCGCCACGTATAAGAGCATCTAGCTCTTGCCACGTATAAGAGCATCTAGCTCTCGCCACGTATAAGAGCATCTAGCTCTCGCCACGTATAAGAGCATCCAGCTCTCGCCACGTATAAGAGCCTCTATCTCTCGCCATGTATAAGAGCATCTAGCTCTCGCCACGTATAACAGCATCTAGCTCTCGCCACATATAAGAGCATCTAGCTGTCGCCACGTATAAGAGTATCTAGCTCTCGCCATGTATAAGAGCATCTAGCTCTCGCCAAGCATATAGGAGCATCCAGCTCCCACCATGTATAGGAGCATCCAGCTCTCGCCACGTATAAGAGCATCCAGCTCTCGCCACGTATAGGAGCATCTAGCTCTCGCCATGTATAAGAGCCTCTAGCTCTCGCCATGTATAAGAGCCTCTAGCTCTCGCCATGTATAAGAGCCTCTAGCTCTGGCCATGTATTATGCCTTTAGCTCTTACCACGTAAAAGAGCAGTGTTGAACACCCAGTTCTCTCAGCAGTGAACGTCCGAAAAACAATTCCTGAAACACAAAGATTTACAACAAATCCACCACAGCCCGCCCATAAGGCATCAGTGTAAATAAATACCTCGTTTCTGACTAAAACAGTTTCGTTCATTTTTAGTACGACACTGGTCCGATAACACAGATCATCAATAGCCTCATCCCACGGGAAAACATTGATACAAACATGTACGAAGCGGGTGCGCATGCGCATGCGCGCAGACTACGCCAATGTACTTTCATATTTTATAATAATAAGCGGAAATTTAGCCAAATATAGTAATGCAATAAGCGATGCCCTTGATTGCAAAAAGCTAATAAGGTGATATTTTATTAATAACTAATGTAATTTGACGTCACAATTACAGCTCTCATCTCGATAGCGGTATATTATGTCATCATAGACCTATATCTACTCTGGTTCAATGCGAATGATCAAGTATTACTGGTATATGGATCGGCTACGCCATAATAGATAAGCGCGTCACATTGTAAGTGTGTAACCTTTTTCACGCCGATATTAGACAATGCTAGACAATAAAACTGGTAGCATTTGTGAACATATCCTTGTAAGGCAGCCCAAGTGACAACACGTTAAAATATAAAAAAACAAGCATTCTATAAGTATTGCTTTGCAATACATGTCCCATACCTGGTGATATAAATCTTTAGAGATTGACAGGCAAAAACTCCGTTAAAAATTGACAGAAGCAGCTGAAATTCGAACTTGATCCGCAACCTCTTATAGCAAAGTTATAAACCAACTTTGAGTTATATATAGTGAAGGAGAACGAAAATGTCTTGTAAGCTGATATGTTTGTATTTCATTAGTCGGAAGGAGGGGTGGGGGGGGGCTGATGAAAATGTTTGAAACTAAAACCGGCTCTATAACGCCCTATAATAAGGCAACCTACCAATTCTCATTTGAATCCCTTGAAGGAGTATGAAAAAAAGTTCGGAAACGGATAATTTTCGTATTTCTTAAGTCGAAGGGTGGGGGGGGGGGGCATAACGCCATCAAAATTCACGCAAACTTGGTCTGTAATTTCTCATAACAAAGCAACGCACCAATTCTCAGTTGACTGTCTTGAAAGACTGCGAGAAAAAGTGTGGCAAACAAATATTTTTCATATTTCATAAGTCGAAAGGGGGCAAAACTCCAAGAAAAATTGATGAAAATGTGTGAAGCTTGAACTTGCTCGGTAATTCCTTATACTAAAGCGATGCACCGATTTTTCCTTAAATACCATGATGGAGTGCTAAAAAATGTGTGGAAAGCTGATATGTTTCATGTTTTTAAGACGAACGGGGATATAACGCCATAAAAAAATTTACGCATACACATGAAACTCGAACTTGGTCTGTAGCGTATCATAACAAAGCAACGTACCAATTCTCAGTTGAATACCTTAAAGGACTGCGAAAAAAGTGCGTAAACCAACTGCGACAGACGGACAGACAGACAGACGGAAAGACGGAGTGCAAACCTATAGTACCCTCCCCCACCCCACCCCCGGTTTTACCGGTAGGGGACTAATAAACATTACTTCCCATGATTTACTGGCGAGCAGCCACCCAAATATGTTCAAATATGTGTTCATAGATAATTTCAAAATAATGGCAATTAAATCAAATTTCTGGGAGCGTTTGTTTGACTATGGTGTGCATTATTATTAAATATGAATTTGAATCTATGCAAAACCAAATTTACGAAGTGTTTAGAAATTAATCTGTGATCAATGTGTTAGATTCGAGTCGGAAAACGATACGTACCACTTAGAGGAACCAGCATTCTGTAAGTATTGCTTTGCAATACATGTCCCCTACCTGGTGATATAAATCTTTAGAGATTGACAGTCAAAAACTCCATTAAAAATTGACAGAAGCAGCGGAAACTCGATCTTGATCTGTAACGGCTCACAACATAGTAATAAACCAAGTTTAAGTTATATATGGTGACGGAGAAGGAAAGTCTTGAAAGCTGATATGTTTGTATTTCATGAGTCGAAACGGGACAAAACTCCATCAAAAAATGACGCAAACGCCTGAAACTCGAACTTGGTCTGTAATTTCTCATAATAAAGTAATGTACCAATTCTCAGTTGAATATCTTGAAAGACTGCGAGAAAAGGGGCGGAAAACTAATATTGTTTTGCATTTCATAAGTCGAAAGGTCGCATAATTCCATGAAAAACTGACGAAAATGTCCGAAACTCCAACTTACTCTGTAACTCCTTATACTAAAGCGATGTACCAATTTTCCCTTAAATATCTTGAAGGATTGCGAAAAAAAGTGTGGAAAGCTGATATTTTTCGTCGAAAGCGGGCATAACTCCACCAAAAATTGACGCATACCCCCCGAAACTGGTACTTGGTCTGTAGCTTCCAATAGCAAAGCAATGTAGCAGTTCCCAGTATAATATCTTGAAAGACTGGAAAAAAGTGCGGAAAACTAATATTTTTTGTATTTCATAAGTCTAAAGGTGGCATAACTCCATGAAAAATTGACGAAAATGTCTGAAACTCGAACTTGCTCTGTAACCCCTTAGACTAAAGCGATGTACAGATTTTTCCTTAAATATCTTTTAGGAGTGCGAAAAAGTGCGGGAAGCTGATATTTTTCATATTTCCTAAGTGGAAAGGCGGCATAACTCCATCAAAAATTTACTCATACGCCTGAAACTCGAACTTGGTCTGTAACTTCTCACAACAAAAAAATGTAGCAATTCTCAGTATAATATCTTGAAAGACTGCGAAAAAAGTGCGGAAAACTAATATCTTTCGTCGAAAGGGGGCATAACTCCATAAAAAATTAACGCATATGCCTGAAACTCGAACTTGGTCTGTAACTTCTCATAGCAAAGCAATATACCAATTCTCAGTTGAATACCTTGAAGGACTGCGAAAGAAAAGTGCGGAAACCAACTGCAACAGATGGACAGACAGACGGACAGACGGAGTGCAAACCTATAGTCCCCCCCTACCCCCGGTAGGGGACTAATAAGGCGAATAGTAAATCAGAAAAAGAACTCGCCACGCGTCTAACGGACGCGTACGAACAAAGACCTTTTAGGCTAGTAGGATGAGCCAGTTTTTGGTCGACCTGGGGAAAAAATTATAATGTTATCAAAACTTGCGGAATTATATTCCCACATATCCCTAGTATTACAGAAAAAAGTCGCAAGTGATACCTTTTGGGGAAAATGTTTGGCAGCACTTTGAATTTGATCTACTTTTGTATTCTTACAAACTGTAATTATATGATAGATGAACGTAAGATCAGTTTTTCGCCACTTCTTTTATAATTACAGAGCTGAAAATTGGCACAGTTCTTAAAGATATAATGTTATAACTCAGCATTACAAACGGTTGAGTTATTTTGAAGACAGCGTGGCAAATTTTGGTATAACCAT
The DNA here is from genome assembly GCA_034401795.1 of Chaetoderma sp. LZ-2023a. Classification (NCBI taxonomy): domain Eukaryota; kingdom Metazoa; phylum Mollusca; class Caudofoveata; order Chaetodermatida; family Chaetodermatidae; genus Chaetoderma; species Chaetoderma sp. LZ-2023a. Next base: position 68,216,408 of record CM067367.1, read on the forward strand.
ACAAACATGCACTAAATTAACATATAGTTCCCAATGCCAGTCCCTCCAATTACAATTTGTCTAATTTCTCTATCATATCAACGCAATTTGCGAATAAAATTTATCAGAGTATGCCATTGTTTGTCATTAATTAATATTGGTTCAATCCTGACGTCCGAATATGGTGATTTATTATAATAAATGGACCGGGGTAATATTAGAAAACATTCGAGAAAGTACATTGTAAAACTACTTTTGCTTTTACATTGTATTTCTCGACACAGAATTATTTAACATAGGTTTTTAAACAGAAACACGTGCATTTAGCACATACTATTACTGAAATTATTCAGAGGCTATTAAGAAACACACAAATGAATGAGGTAAATGAAAATGTGACACTCCCATTTCCGCATACTTTATCTGAGGGAAATTGCGTTATCTGTCGCAACCCTTTGGATGGAGATAAGCAAAAAGTGTAGAAAAAAGGACTTGAGACTCTTTAGCGCATATCTCGTCTTCGAGGTGATGATGAATTACATAACTACCTTTTGGAAAGGTCTCTAACCTCCCCAATTGGAAATGTTTATGTACATAAAATAAAAAGGTGTATGGCTGAATATACGGATCTGCGAAGAACTGGAACCGATGATGATAATGGGGGTGGATCTACATCCAAAAGTTTACGTTCAAGTGTTGAGCCATTTGACTGGGCAGCTGATTGTTTTCTATGTGGAGAATCCGCGACCATTGACCTGAAGCATCCAACAAGAGACCCTGTGTCACAGGTTACGCTACTTGGATTCAGAGAATCAGTTTTACATAAGAGTAAATGATTGCATAGACTTAGTAGCAGCAGAAGCACAATATCATAGCAAATGTTATAGAGATTTCTTTTGCTTTGTATATGCTAAGAATGTGACAGTCAGTCGACCAGCTGATTTAGGGAAGCAGGGTTGCTTTGAGGCTGTTTGCGACTGGTTGGATGAGGAGGGTGAGACTGAAACACTGACTATTACTGATATCCATGAGAAAATGAAAGTATTGGCTAATGGGGAAGAAGTCTATGGTATTAAAAGCCTCCGAGATAAACTTCATAAGCATTATGTTGACCACATATTTTGGTCATTAATGAAAGGAGGTCGGGAGGATGTGCTGTGTTTCCAGAATATGGCAAGTTACATAGTACACAAGACATGGCACTCTGGGAAATTAGATGATGATGCACAAGAAGCTGAAAGAATAGTCATTACGTGTGCGAAACTATTAAGGAGGAAATACGTGAGGGGAAATATTCAAAGGAAAACTACCCGGGTAGCAATGATATTAAGGATATTGATACGGGAAGGGAGTTCCTTACACCACTGACACGTATTTTTTATCGGGACAATGATAAGCAATGACGTAAGACGAAATAGCATTGGCCAAGCACTTACACAAGCTGTAAGACCATCTTCAACAATGTCACCTATTTTATTTGGGACGGCCGTGGAGATGGATCATGTATTTGGATCAAAGTGGGTAGTAGATGAGCTATTTAGATTAGGTTTTTCGGTCTCATATGATGAGGTCACTTTGTTTAAGCAATCGATTTTACATGCGGAAAATCTTGGTACGCAATCTGATAATGCAGACCATGATGTCAGGACGATAAATGGCCATAATCAGTTTCATGGTATGGGTACGATATCAATGTCGGCTGTGAAAGGAGATCGAGCAAACTTTTACCAACATGTAAGACGCAAGGCAAGATTGGTTGTTTCGGAACTTATGACAGACAAAGGTATACCCATTGTTCAATACATAGGGGCAGCTGTATCAGGTCTTTCCTTTCTAAAGTTTAAATCCATTGAGGAAAATCACCGACCATATATAACACCATCAGTAGCATATTATGCTAATCTTATGTGACAATCAGCTCTCCTCTTCAGCAAAGCAAATACACAAATACCTAACTTCTCTTGATTCATGCAACACTTCTTCAGATCACTTGATGGCATCGACAAATGGCAAGTGCTTATTCTTCCTTTCATAGACCTTAATCCAAATGACGAGATGTGTCTGTACTCTACACTTTTGTACATTCAAGAACAATCCCGTCGATTGATGCAACCCAGTGCTTGCATTACATTTGACCAACCACTCTGGCAGAAAGCAGTAGAAATTACTGAGTCAAAAGGTCTAAACAGGATAGTTTGTCAAGTTGGTGGATGACATCTTCTTATGAGCGCTTGTGGCAGTATCGGTAATGTGATTAAAGTGTCTGGTCTCGAGGAAGCCATGGGACAAGTCTATGGGCCAAATACTATTTCCCATATGTTGACAGGTAAAGCAATTGACAGAGCTTTACGTGCACATTTTCTGGTCGAAAAGGCACTTATGACTAAGCTGGTCTCGGGTATATTATCTGCAGAGTCTGAACCTTCCAATTCAGAATCGTCCCAAAACACTAATAGATTAACCATGGATCAAGTAAGCAAACTAAAAGAATTGTTTGATCAAGTTACCGAAGATGGTGGTGTACCACTCAATGATATTCTTGATTCTGAAGAACTGTCAGGTTTAGATCAATGTATTGCTAAGCACAAAGAAAACATGGAAAATGAGTCACCCACTGCCAAGTATTGGATTTTGTATCTATATTATATTAACATTGTCAAGACCTTTATGCAGTGTGAGAGAGTGTGCGATTGGGAAGGTCACCTCACAGCTGTTGGAAAGCTGCTGAATCTTTTCGCTGCATCTGGTCATATTAATTATGCCAAAAGTGCTAGACTATACCTCCAAATAATGAGGGGCCTCCCAAATCAACATCCGTGGTTGTACCAGAAATTTTCGGAAGGCTACCATGCAGTGCGCCGAAGTGAAAAATACTGGGCTGGTTTGTGGACTGATCTATGCATAGAGCAAATTCTAATGCGATCCATGAAAGCTCGAGGAGGTTTGACACATGGTCGTGGCATAACAGATAGTGTTAAACACCAATGGCTCTATAGCATGCCTCATTGTGCAGCTATTCATGACGCGATAACAAGTCTAACAAACTGCCACCATGCTACAAGTGAACAGCACGCAGAACTAGGAAAATCTTGGTGCAGGCGAGATTCGACATACATGGAGAAAATACTGGATTGGTTTGAACAGCACAACCCTTTCAGTGATGAAGTTTCTGCATTAAGATCACTGACAACTGGACTAACAGCAACCAACGAGGATGGAATCACCTGTGACCAAACTGAACAAATTGGTAGGGAGATTCAACAATCACTTGATGGTGTAGCATTTAATAGTGCACATATTAAGCGATCGGAGCAAGTTCGGACATTGGAATATCTTCTGCCCGGTATCAAAGTGGGTAAGATATCAATTCAAATTGAGCTCAGTGTTTTATTCATGCGTTGTACGGCATTGGCTAACCGGGAGTCTGAGGACCTTAAATCTGACTTCAAGTATGAGCTGTCAGCGGTACCTACATCACTTTTCAAATATTATTTCATGCGAAAACCAGATAAGGCAGAATTAGCTAGAGAGATAAAAAAAAGATCTTACCAACCTAAGTAACCAAGCTAATGCTATTAACAAAGACAGTATGCCAGTTATAGATGGCGGATGGATCCTGCATCGTATTAGTTGGCAAAAGAATGCCACATATCAAGAAGTGGTAGAACAGTATGAAACATATCTTAGAAATAAGTTTGGGATGTGTTGTGTCGTTTTTGATGGGTACGAAGGGCCATCTACCAAGGATCACGAGCATTTGAGGAGGTCTGGAACACGATCTGCAGATATCACTCTCAATGAAAACTCCAAATGTCACATGAATCAGCAGGCATTCCTCTCAAACGTGCGAAATAAGACACAGTTCTTAGGACTCCTTGCTTGCCTGCTACAATCTAAAGGACACATAATTAAGTGCAGTGATGGCGATGCAGACACTTTGATTGTATCAACTGCTCTAAACATTTCGCAGAATGGCCAGCCAATAATCGTTGTTGCTGAAGATACGGATATCTTCATTATGTTGATTCATCACTGGGAAATACACATGGCTGACATATTCTTGATGAAAGAGAAAAAAATGGTTGTGCGTCGAATAAAAGTGTTGAATTGTACAGCATTCGAGAAACACACCAGGTAATGGATTCGGTTTTATGTAATAATATCATGTTTACACACGCGTGGAGTGGTTGTGATACGACTTCATCTACATTTGGACAAAGAAAAGCGCATCTAATGGAGACATTAGTTAAATGTAATAGGTTGCAGCATATATCCCGTGCACTGATTGACGAGACAACCACTGATGAAGTTGGTGCTGTAGGCATGTCTATCTTCTGCAGACTTTACGGTGGTAAAGACCATGACACACTAACCTCCTTAAGACATACACGGTCCAAGCAATGGTTGCACACTGTAATAAAATTGAGCCTGAAATATTACCTCCAACTGAGAGAGCAGCGTATTATCACAGCCTTCGAGTCCACATGCAAATGAAGCAATGGGCTGAACTAAAAAACAAATGTCTCAATCCTTGCAAGTGGGGCTGGAAGCTGGAGAAAGATGGTATGCAACCGGTGATGACTGATTTAGGTGCTGCACCAGAAAGTGTCTTAAAATTCATTCGTTGCAAATGTAAAGTCAGTAATTAAAAACAATGTGCAACAAATCAATGCTCGTGCCACAAATCTGGGTTAAAATGCATCGCAGCATGTGGAGGTATTCATGGCGAGACCTGCTACAATAGGCCACACACTGACAGCTGTGAAGCTGAAGATGACGATGTTGAGGAATGGGTTACAAATTGAAGCATAGAGCTAATAGACAGCTCTTTAATGATTGGTATGAGAGATACATTTTAGTTTAGTATGTTATATTCATTTGGGTTCATTTATTAAATTGCCTCGAGCATGTCTTGTATTATGGGGAATTCTGATTTACTCAACGTACCAGCAGCCATATTGGATTTCGCTATGTCGACTACTTGGTTGAAAGTCAGTTAGAATATTTTATTTCCAGCATCCAGAGCAAATTCCAGCAATGTAACCATAAAATATCCTGAGAAATCTTAATTTTGTTTCGTCTAGTGTGTGATTACAATATGTGAAAGGGCAAAAATTTGGGGGGAAATTCAATTTGGCATAAAAGATTTTCCCCAAAGGTTATCAGCTGCGACTTTTTGTCTGTAATACTATGGTCATATGTGAACAAAAATTCGAAGGATTCAATAACATTGGAATTTTTTCCAAAGGTTTGACCAAATCCGCTAGCCTATTTGATCAGGACAACGCGAAATTGACATGAATTAACGTCGGTGATTATAAATAAGAATTACTAAATAATTAACCATTCATGGACTTCAGCTATGGAATATAAAGGACAAGAATACGGCTTGTTTTCTGTCTAATCTAAATTTAGCTTTTTGAAATAAAATTCCAATATCTTTCAATGACGCAGTTGGATAATTAACACCTTTTTGCTGGAAAATCCATCCTCGAACATGATGAACCTTTCCATTTTTAGCTATGCCTCGCCCATCACTAGCTAAGCTCCACCCACACCTCGCCGTGTTGGGATTGATCGATCACCAAATGCCCTAGCTATCAATTTCCTGAAAACTATATAGGGAAGCTGTTGAATATTTTGCAACTAATTTGACTGGGTGCTGTTGCTGCATATGGCAGCAACAGCGCCCAGTCAAATTAGTTTCAAAGTATTCAACAGAATATTTATTAAATAGTAAAAGCAAACAATTGTACAGCAACGCATAGACCGTCTTCAAATATGCGTTCGTGACGTACTTATCGATGTCATTCATGACGTCATTAATTATGATGTCATTGTACACATCGCGCAGTTCATTATGACGTCATATGATGAGTGGGTACTCTGGAAAGGTGAATTGCACTTGAAAATTAAACAAATTCTGTATTTCGCCATTATAAATGTTTCTATGCTCCGTGCAAACCTACATACGCCATATGGAGGCGCTCAATGGTCCAATGGCCAATTTGTAACAAGCAAGGCGGACACCATGATCTCAACCGGTGTTGTAACTCGCTGTGGTTGTCATCCATTCCATCTGTTTCCGATCATCGTCAGTCCAACCTGTGTAATACGGCCTGTCATGCGGCTGGTGGAAACTCTGTTTACGATTCTGTATAGTCTACCGCACTTTTTCCTTCACCGGCTTAAATCTAACATCTTATTCTTGACAATGTCAGCAACTAATTTATGAATTTTATATTCCGTCACAAAGCAAACAGCTTAAAATCATGATAAATCTGATAATATGATCAAGTTCCACTGTGTTATGCCTCGCGATTGTTAGCTGCATTTTGATGAGTATTTTCTAGGGTTCGATGCGTTACTCGGAAACAACATTGTTTATGTTATTCATTTCTAATTGTATGCTAAGCGGTATGGTAAAGAAATTAGTTAAAGACTGAATATATAACAGAAAAAGAAAAAGTACTGCTCTGCCGCAAAGCGCTGGCGAGAATGGACATACAGCGCCCTAACAAGCGCTACCCGCACCACTTTCAGGCTTTGATATGCAACTCACAGCACGTCGGCATCACCGCCGAGTCAAATTAATAGTGTTTATTAAATAGTAGACATACAACTCGTACAACTGACGGACTATTCCTAAATCATGACCGAGTATTTCTGTCAATTATGATGATGTCGTCAGCCTACATGTGACGTAATTGATCATGACGTTATAGGCCTATACTTGACTGGCAGATCGGAATCATTTATTATAAATAATGGATACTATTATTATCATTGACTACATGTGTCACCTGCTGATGTCAAATTCAAATCCAAACTATGTACATTTTTCATAGACGTCTCAGCATAAGTAGCAATAAACTACGTGACCTATGCTGCGATACCTTACTTTTCAGCCAGAATCTGTTGATCGTTACGGAGGAGCTGAAGAACCCAATACGGTATGTTCATAGTCGACAGTTTACAGATATTCAATCATTGATGTAGTGCTATGTGACCATAGTTGTTTCACATGCGCTCTGCGCGTTGTAGGGAAATAAGACCATTTATGAAGGCGTTAGTTAGTTTGTACTGGGAGATTACGGGGACCTATGAATAAAGTCACCAAGTGCTCCAATATTTTAGAAATTAAATAATTTATGTTTTATGACTTAGAACATCTAATTAGGATCTACAGTCAAAAGATTTCTCCGGCACACGATAAGACGCATTTTGAGAAATGACTTTATCCAGTAAACTGCTGGTACCCCAAATCTGGTAGGTATGAATCTGATCAATCGATGGAGCAGTAGAAAGTGTTTGGAATCAGGCACAACAGAGGTAACGCCCTTAAATGTAGAGACAGAAGACGAAACTGATTGTCAAGCTAATATACTACAGGAGCTTGCTGAACGAAGTTTTCTTCTCTTCAGTCACATGCACACTGAAATATGGCGAATCGTAATGATACGTGTGTGGTTTAATACTATGATTATACTATAACATTTAGTGGCATTGTTATGCCTGCATATTGCTTGGGAAATGTAAATGTATTTTAGTAAAATAAGCATGTCTGATATATAACTCCACCACCTAGCTTCAGGCGTCTGGGAGTTGAGATGGTAGGGTGTAGGTTAATTGCGGGAATGCATCCATGCATAGCGTGTAGTGGGGTGGGGTGTGTGGGGTGAGGGTGGGGTGGAGTAAGCTAAGGTGGGTGGGTGTGGTGGGTGGAATGTGGGAATGAACGCCCCTGTAAGCACCAGTTATAGTGATATGCATTGCGTATTTGCGTGTGTTGATCGATGTGATATTAAAGCTACTCCTCGTGCCTGTATCGTAGAGATGTGTATGCTTTATCGAAGTATTGCATCTACTGCCTAGAATTAGATGCAGACTGCTTTTAATTTATACGGCAGTATTCTTATATTAAGTTATTATTGTTGACGTTTCTTATTTCAGAAATATACCACGCAGCATCTGGATTTCTCTGCCTCTTGTAATCATAATCTATATGCTCACAAACGTCTCCTATATGACCGTACTGAGCAAAGATGAAATACTCACACTCCCTGCTGTAGCTGCGGTTAGTGGTGTTGTCATCATCACCATCATAGCCAACACCATCGCCACCACCACCACCACCACCGCCATCACAAGGACTACTACTGTCATTAGCACAGCCATCACTAAAACAACGCAGGCCGCAGTTACGCACACACGCACGCACGCACGCTAATCCAGCTGCCTTTTACTACTACTACTACTACTACTACTACTACTACTACTACTACTACTACTACTACTACTACTACTACTACTACTTTTTTCTTTCTTTCTTTTTGATGACACGATCAGCGGATCGTGCGGAAAACATTTAACATCCAAAAATATATAAACGGCTAACAAAACTATACAATACACTAACACTAAACAGACGTCAAAGAAAAAAACCTTCAAAAATTCGCCAGTCTTTCCATTGTAAATAATATCATTCAAAATATATGCTCAATAAAAATATATACTACCGTAATACAATAAACGCCGTGCATACATTATTATGACCAGTTTCTGAATAGGCCTGGGTAATTGATTGAATTCCTACCGCGCCTACAACTACTGCTACTGCTGCCACTACCACCACCACTACCACTACCACCAGCACCCCTACTACTACTACTACTACTACTACTACTACTACTACTACTACTACTACTTCTACTACTGCTGCTGGCGCTGCCACTGCTGCTTTCCCTACCTCTACCGCTACCGCTTCCGCTGCCGCGTCACTACTGCTACGCTGCAGCTACTGCTACTAATATCAGCATCGCCATTGTGATCGACATATTCCTCATCAATTCGATCATCATTATGCACGTATGTTTAACAGGAATGGGGAGATAAAGTGTTACTAGGTGCTTCGTTCATTATCCCACTAGCGGTGGCATGCTCCACATATGGATCAGCAAATGGTGCCGTCCTTGCTGCTGCTAGGTGAGTACTTAGAGACACATATTTACCTCCATACTTTGAGTCACGGTATTCACATATATATCCACACTGATGCATTAAAAGAATACTAATCACATCTCAAATGATAAATTGCACTAATAGATTTTGCTATGTTGATTTTATATCATTCATCTGTGTATTCCTTTCTCTATAGCGCAATGGAGGGTTCCAGTTTATCCAGCAATCACATGACGTCATAATCAACTACGTGACGTCTTTGGATGACATCATTATCAATTAGAGACTAATAGTCAGGGTCACAGTGTAAAAAATATTTTTTTCGTTCAGAATTTTTGGGGATTTGTAAAACTATATATTTTCGGAAAGCTTTTAATGTGTCAATTTCAAAAACCAATGTTTGCATTTGCACAAAAGTCTTCATGGCGGCCATCTTGAATTTCAAAATGGCCGCCATCGAAAATCTTTGAAATCCAATATATCTGCAACCATATGACCTAGATTAATAATTTTGATGTCTATATCTATGTTTTCTGGGTCAGTGAATGCATTGGTAACATTTATAATAAACTTTAAATAACAGAAATCATGACAAGTCCTGACTTAATATGTAATTTACAGACAGCATCTGCAAATTTGTAACTTTTTGTGATAATGTTGCAATGATGGATTTTATTTGGCCACCAATTTAATCTAAGTATTCAAGCAACAATCAATGTGCTGCATCAGTTGCTGTCTACCTAGCAACATTCGCGTCATCTTCATCATCAGATATAGAGACATCAACGATTGAGTCATCATCATTTTCACACTCTGCGCTGCATTGACAAAGCTCAGTGCATGGTAAGTCTTTGGATTTGCATGAGCATCAATGAGAGGAACAATTCGATTTGCATTGGCACCTAACCATCTCAATGAGAGACTTTGGAGCTGGTAAAACATCTGTTGTTTTTGCCTTTAGTTGGCCACATGTCTCCTTGTAGTATCCATTCTGTAGTGGATCCAGAAACACATGATGGGAAATGTCTGCCTGACCCCACACATTTGCCTGGACTTGTACTCTAAGGACATGCTGTTTCAAAGCACCAATAGTAGGCGGTAGACTTTCACTATCAGCAGGCTGCTTACAGAATAAATGCCAACGTAACTCTGGGATGTTCTCGATTCTAATAGACTTTGAACAGTATGCAGCACACACAAATTTTGCCAGAGTTGAAAGTAGCTCATCTGTGACCTCAGTGCTTCTCGATAAATTTATCAGAGCGTCGATTACATCGCTGTCTGCCTTTAGGAAAAGCTTTAACCATGTTGATTTACCTATCCTAGAGAACCTGCCAATATTGTCTGCTCCAGTAAAGGCATGGAATGCGGGTAATGCTCTTACTTTCTCCATGCCTAGAGTTTTCCATATAGGCGTAGCTTAATGGTACCAGAAACGTATTCTTAGGTAGATTGTCATAATATGCTATTGCCAGCACTAAGACACCAGTGTCTGGAGAGAAAATCACCAACTCTGCTGTATCAAGATTTCGCTGCGTTGCACATATGGCATGATAGATCATTAATGTATCAGCTTCCTCATGATTGTTGTTCTCAAAATGTAGGCTTCTATTACTTATCGTCTGGCCTGATGCTGATGTTATGACCAAGGTAGATGAGTCTTTATTGTACTCAATAGTCTTCTCTGCCAGATACTGCGCAAGGTCATTCTTTGTTCGGTCATGAGACAAAATCTTGTCATAGGGATATGCTTGATACTGGTATCATCTTTGACTTGATATCTAATTGGATCCTTCCCATGTCGTCGTTTCTCTCTGGTAGTGTTTTTCAGGGAATCTTCCTGATATGTATCAAATACAAGAATGATCTCATCATATCCTGCTGTCAGACTCATTAACCTGTCATTAAACATTTACTAAGGTCGTTGACTGTCACAATAGTTGCTGGTTTCTTTGCCAGCTTCTGAACAAGAACCTTTCCATCCACAACTGCGATTCTCCTACTAGATTCCTTAGTTGCGACGGCAGTTGCGACGGCAGTTGCTTCTGTTGCGCCTAATAAGAGTGAATCCTCTGTGCTCTCGGTTTGTGGTAGGTCAGTCAGGAGCTTGATTAACTTCGACTTGTCGGTGCACTGTAGGACAGAGCCACACGGAGCAAACAGCGCCCTCGGTGTCAGTGTGAATTCAAAGTTGCCGATCGAATACTTCAAGTCAATGTCTCGACTCGACTTGGCGAGAATCATCAGCCTAGCATATAGATCTTTAGTTTCCTTGAGATCAACAGCTTTGTCACGAATACGTACTGTTGTCTTTTTGTTTCCAGATGTATACATCTTGTTTTTCTCACGCTTCACTCGTGCCCAAAGGCTTACCTCTCCATTAATGCGCTCTTTCACATACTCTTCATATACTGTCTGTCCTCTTTCGTCTACATCCAGGATTTGTGGTACCAACTCTTGTGGTACATAAGCAAGTGAGATAATGTTGTAGATCATGTCACCTTCAGTAGCGAAAAGATTACCATGAGTCAGTATGGCAGCCTTTATCTTGTCGATTGTGGTGTGTTCGTGTTTAACAGCACTTGCTCCAATGCCATGGTGATCTCTGACCTTGTCATCTTGCAAATCAAATTGACACTTGAATTCCCGGGATAACCGTGACAGTTCTGGAGCAGCGAGGAAAAATCGCTGTCTCGCATTTGCATTGTTAGATATTCCAATTAGTCCTGAGTGCACTTTCATCATTTTGTTCAGATGCTCACATGCATGATCCGCACCAATCGAGGCGAATGGATTGTCATTCTTAGTCACTGCAATGTTTTCAGTTTCAAATTCTTGCCATGTGTCTGGATGATTCTGCTTGAGTGCATACATATCTGCTATGTATCTTGGCCAAAGACGTTTGTATTTGATTCTATCAAAAGCAAAGAATAACTTGCTCAGTGCTTCTCCAGCTTCAAGATGAAGGGTCGATCAGTATTTCAGGATGCTGCGACAAAGAAAAGGATTGTTTCCACACGGTGCAGATAGTTCATTAATGACTTGAACATCACATGTTGGGACCTCTTTGTCACCCATGTTTGAAAGCGATTCAGCATATCAGTATTAGACAGCACTTGGAGAAGATTGCTATGAGCCGGCATCACTGATTCTGCCCGGCTGGCTTGGTTTGATTTACTGCATGCCTCTTCTATGTCATCTGTAGCTGATATGCATGCATCCCTTAGATTTGGATACTCTTTGAAGAATTCGTCAAAGGCCAGTTCATACAATGCGATGTAAGAGTAGATATGAGCATGAAGAGAACGTGAGTAGTGCTTGCATTTCAGGATTTGTGTCGTTGTGGTAAAGCTAAATACATCAGCCTCGATCCGTGAATCGTCTACTCCGGAATTCTCAATAGAAGTACCGAGAGCTCTCAATGCAGCCATGACGACATGGAGTTCACCAAGACTTGGGATAACACCACTCTTTAAATTGGCGTTGACATCTACAAGCTGCACTGCTTTCTCATACAGGGCCATGTCAAAAGTAATGACTGTTAGATGGTCTTTATCAACATCCATCTCCTTCAATGTTTGTGCTTGTTTAATTACAGTCATTAGCGTTGACCATTCATGAGCCAGCTCTGGAAGAAGAGGCAATGCACCAACATTGGTTGGAGATCTACTTGATGACAGGAGTGAATTATACCCAGCTCACCCAGGAACCAAACACATCTCTTTCCTTTCATCCATCCTCGCAACAACAGATACTATGACCCAACCCATATGGGTCAGTTGATAAGAGTCTGCAACACCGGTTTTACTCAACACAAAATTACTTTGCATTCCAGGTTGAGCCTTTGGTTTGACGCATGGCAATATAGATGTGTGTTGTGGTGTAATGGATAAGCTCTTTGCATCACCAATGTTTAAAGGTGGTGCAATGGATTCCCTGGGTGCAGAAGCTTTTTGATAGACCGCAACAATTGTTCCATGTGTAGTACCTTTACCATCAATGGTATCTTCAGCAAAATCGGTGTTGTCCACAGCAAAGAAAACAAATGTCCCTTTCTTTAGAAATGCTGGTACATACAGATTATTGAATTGTCTCATGTTTTCGACAACCGAGTTAGCTATTGCTGTTTCTAGAAGCATGGTACGGTGGTAGGATATGCAACAGTTCTGTGCATGAAGAAGATTCACAATCTTCTTATTCCTGGTGTCGTGATGCACAGATAATGCCAATCCTAGAACCTGAGAATTTTCTCTTCTTTGCAGGGATCTGAATTTTTCAGAAGAGGCAGCTTTAGGTTTATGCATCACTTGCCTATCCAATTTAAGTCCAAACATGAGGGTTTGACAAGATGTAAGCACTGCTCTATCAACGAGACACTCTCTGGTTTTGCTATCCAAACTAGCTACAGGTCCAACCATTATCCATCGTATCAGTGTGTATAGTTCACATGGGATGTCATCCATATTGCTGGAAACAAGGACTGAACCAGGTTCACCATCATTCTTAGTGAATGTTGTGATGCTTTTTCGAACAATCTGTGCTGCCCTATAGATCGCCTTCATGCCTTCCATACCATCATCTTCACACATCGCAGAATGAACCATTTCTTCCTCACATGCTTCTAGCTAGTACAGAACGGCACACTTGCGCCTGTCCTTTTGAAGGGCAGATCTTACATGATTTAGCTCAGAAAGGATTTTCTCTTTCAGCCACTGCCTACTAAATGTAGGTGAATGATTGTCCAAGGATTTACGGCCAAACATGTTTATATATGTTATTTCTATGTCAGCCATGGACAGATAATCCCCATTTCTGGTGTGTGTATCAACAATATGGATAATTTCAATCAGACATGCCATTTGCCGGGATAGATCATTCTCAGCATTTCTTGTAGTATCTGAATCTCGTAAAATGTGGAAAACATGCTTCCTCCAGCATGGCTTGTGATACCGGACATCAATTGCATGTGCATCACACGGGGAAAGCGAGGTATTTAATCTAGTAAGTAATGCTGTATCTTGTGCTATTTCCAATGCATCTCTTAGGGCTTTACCAGCATTATGAGTTCGTAATTTGAACAACTGCTGATTATGATCGTCTGTCTGGCAGAAGAAACACAGTTCCTTACACAGTGGAATTGTCGAGGAACGTGTAAATACCGAAGTTGATGTAGATGCCTCATCAATAGCACTTTTCCTCTTTATCCCACGTTTCTTAGTAATGTAAGACCCACTAGATAGTGCATCCTCTATGCGATTTCCTGCACGTTGTATTTCTTCTTTGTTAGTGGCAGTAGAGTAACAACTGCGATGCCAACCCGCTTTATGTGAAAATATGTCACCATATGTGCAAAGTCTAAGTCTTTTCTGAATTTCAATGTATGAACCATCTTTCAATGTTTCTCTCTCTTCGACTGCTTGCAACAAATTGGTAAATGAGTCTATTCTTGGATGCTGCACCATTGGTCCTTTAACAGTAGCATCTGTCTGGCATAAAATGCATAGCTTCCAGTTTGTTGACTCCTGTGTTCGATCAAGCTGTACATCGCTCATGATTTACTCAAATTTGATGACAAAATATATTTGATCAATGCTTATTGCAAGATTACAAACGATAATCCTGAAGATTATTGCTGTCTGATTATGTTTATTGCAAATCTATGAGCAGACGATCATTTGAACAACTTTTCTGCAAAAATTTGCTTTCAGTTTACTTTTACTGGTGAATTTGAAAATTACCCTGGGCCATCCATTATTGTAAAATTGTGACACGCCGCTCACCATATACATACTCTGTCATAATATGTTTATTAATTAACATGATGACAATGTGATTACGTAGATAACAGGCCATTTGGCTATATCGTCATTCTATCCCCTCCATAGGATTACTATGGGCTACTGTTACCGTTAAATATTGTAACAAATATTGATTTAGAAAAAAGGTGCGACATTTGCAGATGTTGTGTGAGAATTGCTTATTATTTTGGGAATTATCAACCAAAACATTATTTCTGGCACTTGAAGTTTATTATAAATGTTACCAATGCATTCGTTGACCCAGAAAACCTAGACATAGACATCAAAATTGTGAATTTAGGGTACATGGTTGCAGATATATTGGATTTCGAAGGATTTAGATGGAGGCCATTTTGAAAATTCAAGATGGCCGCCATGAAGACATTTATACAAATGCAAACATTGGTTTTTGAAATTGGCATATAAAATGCTTTCCAAAAATATATAGTGTTACAAATCCCCAAAAATCCTACTATAAGTGTTATGTACGAATTGTATGGTTTTATTATTTAATAAACATTCTGTTGAATATTTGAAACTAATTTGACAGCTGGATGTTACTGCCATAGACACCAACAGCACCCAGTCAAATTAGTTTCTAAGATATTCAACAGCTTACATGTACAGTTTTCTGGAAATTGCTGGTTAAGGAGATCACGGATCGATCGATCCCAACACGGCGAAGTGTGGTGGAGGTTATCTAAAGATGGGCGTGGCATATCTAAAACTGAAAAGGTCCATTAGCCATGGTTGGATTAATCCGAGAGAGAGAGAGAGAGAGAGAGAGAGAGAGAGAGAGAGAGAGAGAGAGAGAGAGAGAGAGAGAGAGAGAGAGAGAGAGAGAGAGAGAGAGAGAGAGAGAGCGAGAGAGAGAGAGAGAGGGGGATGGGGAGGGGAGGGGAGGGAGGGAGGGAGAGAGGGAGGGAGGGAAGGAAGGAGGGAGGGAGGGAGAGAGAGAGAGAGAGAGAGAGAGAGAGAGAGAGAGAGAGAGAGAGAGAGAGCTAGGATAATGCATTACCAGAATCTATCTATTTATAAAGACCCCCATTCACAGATCCCCGTGGTGGTCTTTATAGACAAGTTTGATATTATTTAATTTCCAGAAAGTGTAGCTGCGTTGTCCATACTATATGACAGGTGTTAGTGCCTGCAGTGCTCAATATTTGTTTAAATAACTGTTACTATGTCTAGTCATTATTAACGAATTGGTATGAAGCACGTTTTGGTTACTCTAAAAGGGATCATGTTTTTAATATTTAGCTACCACTTAGATATATCTATCACATTTTTCTGACATCTACAGCATATGTGAAGAAGTAAATCCGTATACGGTTTAGTCTCCCGATGTGGTACCAAATTAGTTAATTTTTGTGCCCCAGGCTTATGAACTAGTTGCATCTTCAGAGAGAGCGAAAGGGAAGAGAAGTGGAGAGAGGAGACGAGAAGAAAAGAGTGAGAGAGAGAGAGAGAGAGAGAGAGAGAGAGAGAGAGAGAGAGAAGGGGAGGGGAGGGGTGACGAAGCTGAGTGCGTGCGTGAGTGAGTTAGTGAGCGAGCGAGGGAAGGAGGGAGGGAGGGAGGGAGGGTGGGTGGGTGGGTGGGTTGGTGGGTGGGTGAGTGACTGAGTGAGGGAGTGAGGGAGGGAGGCGGGTGAGGGACGGAGAGAGATAATATATTCCAAGCATTTATTCGAAGGCTAGGAATATGCATTAAGAGAAGCCCAATCGTGTACATAATGCTGAACCAGAATGTTATTAGTGGGCTATGTTCCTGTTCTACCATATCAAACAGGTTATTGCTATACAAAGTCATCTGGTACTCTGGTGTGACGCTTACGTCTCCATGACAGCTAAGTAATGTTTCTACAAATTATCATCATGGTTCCTCAGTATTTGAATCTGGTGTCTTACTTCATCTGACAGTTTCATCCCCAACGGACCTTTCAGTTTTAGTTATGCCCCGCCCATCTCCAGCTAAGCTCCGTGTTGGAATCGATCGATCTCTGAACTCCCTGACCATCAATTTCCAGAAACTATAAAGGTAATCTGTTGAATATTTTGAAACTAATTTGACTGGGTGCTGTTGGTGCCTAAAATATTCAACAGCATG
>CM067367.1:68233752-68253752 GCA_034401795.1 Chaetoderma sp. LZ-2023a
CCTAGTACATATTAGCAAATGAGTGCATTCCTGGTAGTGTCTCGCACACATTAGCAAATGAGTGAATTCCTGGTAGGGCCTCGCACATATTAGCAAATTAGTGCATTCCTGGTAATGCCTCGTACATATTAGCAAATGAGTGCATTTCTGGTAGTGCCTCGCGCACACTGGCAAATGAGTGCATTCTTGGTAGTTCCTCGCACACATTAGCAAATGAGTGCATTCCTGGTAGTGCCTCGCACACATTAGCAAATGAGTGCATTCCTGGTAATGCCTCGTACATATTAGCAAATGAGTGCATTCCTGGTAATGCCTCGTACCTATTAGCAAATGAGTCCATTCCTGGTAGGGTCACGCACACAGTAGGATCACATGTTGTAGTCACTTTGTTCATAGTAATGAATCGTTCACAACATCTTCCTTCAAATTTGATGAACATCTGGCTATTCAGTTTACAGTTCATAAGTAGATACAGCATAAACATGTATGTGTCTTTTGTGGCAGTAGTCATTGAAGTGGGCACGTGCGGATGTATGCGTCTTCCTGTCTACTGTGCAAATCCAGGACATCAGTGCACACATGATTTGTCAGGTTGAAGCATTTGTATTCCATATGTGACATTTGCCACTATGTTAGGGGACGAATGTGCTGATGTTAATATTACTTGCTAATGATGACAGATGCCTCCATTATTTTATCTTGCAGCCAAACAATCATTGTGAAATCACACTGCGTGACCGTGGACGAAGAGGGTGATCTTTACACATGTTCAAGTATCTGCTGCTGGCAAACTGCTTCCGGTCCACTTTGCAAATGTGTCGTTGTTTGACATAAAATTCCTTGCTAGCTTCTGTACATTTGTGAATCATTTGCAATACCTGAAATTTATATTTGATTTTCTTTTCTGAAATTGCTTGTACGCATTTTCTCCAACATATTTGACATTGAGAAGATCATCTACGACACCAACAGGAACAGCAACGTCAATAGGAATGCTGCACAGACAAGATATGGTGTATACAATTAAATGGAGAGACCATCGATATCTAATATCTCAACAATCTTTACGAATGTCAGACTAATTAAGATCAGGATGACTAAGCCATTCTAACATTGTCTCCATCAATTGTCTTTGTTGTTTCAGGCAATTGGTTCCCTGCCCCGGGGTAAGACAATATCTACTCACTGCATCTTGCTTGCGGCTAAAAGCATGTGTTCCTCCAACCGCCTGTTGATCTTTGTTGATTGTTTCGCCATCCATTGTGGTTACCTGGCTTTTACAACCATGACCACCGGTTTGGGTGATCAGTCTAAGATGTAGCGGATGTAGTTGTGCTTGTCATGTGCGAAGCACTGAGGAGAGATGGCACCTCTCTGCTGGATCTGTTAGTATTTCTACCATGTCGATATAAAACATTTAAATCCGGCTAACTTGCCCAGCATCAGAGCTGGAAGTATGCAATGTGCTTATTGTAAATATTGAACATCGTGATGGATTATGCAGAAAGCATCCATAATGGTTTGTGTCGATGACTGATATGTCTCATCAAATACAATCTTAGTCTTATCAACTGACCTTGATTCCGCCGATGGGCATCCATATAGGCACTGGCACAGACCTTTGCAAATCCATATGTGAAGAGCATCGCATACACAAATAGGTAATTAAAATGAGCAAATGTATTTAAAAAATCAATGACACTGCCGAGGTATAATATAGCATCCACTGCAAAATCCTGACATTCTTTATGTTTCCAGTTAATTTCTGCTGCCTTAGCATATCAAACGCATATAAGCAATTACTTCAAATCATGTATGTTTTTGATTGTTAGAGACTGTGTATTCATTATAGCCGACATCTTTGTTGCTGGTCCATCAATAGCTGCGATGCACAGATGATGTAATATCTATTTGGCCACAGTCCAGTCACTGATCTGTTGGCCCACAGTAAATATTTGGAGTCACAATGGATCAACCAGATCGCGATCTTCCGCTTTCCTTACCCTTTAAACTCTACTGGCTAGAAATAACAAATATCTTTTGATTTAAGAAATATTCTGAATATTTTAAAACCTGTATAATTGGGAGCTATTGCCGCAGGCAGCAGGTTTTAAGTTGAAATTATGGTCAAATTATAAACCAGTCTCTCTCTCTCTCTCTCTCTCTCTCTCTCCATAGTTATCTTATAAGTAAGACTTTGGAATTTCAGAAGTTAAATGGGTCATCATAAGTCACCATTAATTGGTAATCGAGAATTGCAGTTTATCCATCAATCATATGACGCCATAATCAACCACGTGGCGTGTATTGTGATGCCATAATCAATTACGTCATGAATGATGTAGCTAAATTCGTTAGGAATTAATTGATGACGGAGTAAACCTATTAAACATGTTGTTGAATATTTTGAAACTAATTTGACTGTGCACTGCTGCGTATATAGCAACAACACCACGCAGTCAAATTAGTTACAAAATATCTTACCTGTATAAATTTCTGAGAATTGAAAATCAGGGATCGATCGATCTCAAACCGGAGAAGTGTGGCATCCCATTTCTTCATCATTTTAAATAGATTTATTTGAACTTAGTTGAGATAAATATGTCTGTCAATTAACATGATTTAACAGTGTTGCAAATTATATATAACTCTGTAAGAAAATGTAACTTCTCGGGTGATCAAAAATTCTTGCCTTGCCACTTTGGGTTTCTAGGCAGCCATCCTGCTTTGACCTCAATATGCCAATAAGCTACCACCTACGGAATTCGATCATACCTTTTTATAATTTACATATGAGTTTAAAACATCATAAGATTTGGTCTCCCTGGGTTGTAACAAAATGTTACTTGGTATGGCACTGGCATAGCGGTATATGGCGGCGTTCTCTTTCAGACGATGCTAATTATAATGATGATCTGTGTCGGCGACATTCTTGCACTCCTCAATTTCCTTGGATTTATATATTGGATCTTTGTGGCACTCACCATGATAGCATTGCTAGCACTGCGGTACAGACGCAAAGATTTGAAACGTCCAATGAAGGTACATGTTCAATAAATATAAATACGTATAACATAGAACCACAGCCACCGTCACCGCCTCGCGACCGCCAAAACCACCAACTCCACCAACATGGCCGCCACCGCCACCACTACCACCTCCACCACCACCACCCGCGACACTGCCACCGCCATCATCACCACCACCAACACCACCAAAACCACCACCACCGTCGCCACCTGCTCCAACCCCACCGTCACCACCACCAACATCGACGTTGCTGCCGCCACTAACACCATCACAGCTGCCGCCAACCCCACCGACGCCGCCACCACCACCACCGCCGCCACCGCTGCCACTACCACGAACAACAACAGCAACAACAACAACAACAACAACAACAACAACAACATCATCGTCATCTTCTCCATCACCACTTTCACCGCCACCGCCACCACCGCTACAGCAACCGCAGCCACAACCACCACCACCACCACCAACAACAACAACAACAACAACAACATCACCACCACCACCACCACCAACAACAACAACAACAACATCACCGGAACCACCGCTAATAGTTGGTGCTCTTATAACCATCCGCCCCGAAACAATCGTTAGATTGCACAAAAGTGTTCTTTTTTACTTCAGGTACCGCTTGTCATACCGATTGTCCTTCTTCTAGTCTGTCTCTTCCTCCTGATTGCACCTATTGTAGAGAAACCATCCATCACCTTCTTATACGCGGTGATGTTCATGCTCAGTGGATACATATTCTATGTACCATTCCTCTATTTCAGGAACAAGATATCATGTCTTGGTAAGGAATGATAACTAACCCATGTATGGATGCATCCAATCTGTCACACACATATTGACGTCATAATTAATTACGTCACAAATAGGTCGGCGTCACAATCATAATTGACTGACAATACTCCGTCATAAACGGTAAGACTTGTATGTCTTTGATAGATTCACTATTTAACAATTTAGCGACCAAATTTGCTTAAATCAAACTATTTTCTTATTGAGAAGACTATTTTTGAAAATTTACCACTGCAAAAGTTGGCTTCGTTACCCAGCCAGTAATTCCAGTGGTAAATTAAACAAAATGGCCTTCTCTGGGCATGCAAATGGACATTCTTCATGCCAAATGTAGAGACCGGTTTTGGTTAATAAACATTCAGTTGAAAAAGTTGATACTAATTTAACTGGGCGCTGTTGTAAGCAGCAACAGCACCCAGTCAAATTAATTTCAAAATATTAAACGCTTATCTGTATATTTACCGTGAAATTGGGATTCTGAGAATTCAGGGTTCAAATATATAAATCTATCCCAACTCGTGAAAAGTATGGGCGGAGCCTAGCTAGAAATGGGCTGACAAAGCTAGAAATGGGCTGGGCATAGCTAGAAATGAGCGGGGCATAGGTAGGAATGGATCCCTCTGTTGTGTGTCAGGTTGAATGAAAGTATTTCAAACGGTAATTAAGCAGCAAACATCGATTCACCCTAGGTGCGGACGATCTTTCAGTAATTCGATATATCTCAATGGATGTATCCTATCTGTCACTAACGTATCTGACGTCATTTATCACATGCTAGCTGACGTCACAATCATAATGACGTAACTCCGTCACGAAAACGAAAGGTGTGTCACAAATGTGTACGAAGTGTACAACTTTGATGAATTTACAATGTAATAAACATTCTGTTGAATATTCAACAATTTTTCCTAAAACTTAGATTCTGAGAGTTCAGGTTTCACAGTTTCAAATTGATTCCAGCCATGTAAAAAGTGGGCGGCGCTTAGCTAAAAATGGGTGCCTCTATTATTATATGGATGTTGCAACTATTGCACGCAAATCATAAGTATTATATAGTCTGTATGCTCCCGTTAATGCACCACCACACCCCACCCACCCCCACCCCACCTCCACTTTAGATCATGCATGCCACACACACAACCTTCTCAGCAGACAACTTGTTTTCATGAACCACCATCGTGACTGTACCGAAAGTATTGCTGACGATTGGCAGATCTTAGCACTTTAACACTCATATCAGCCATGTTTATTTGTAGACCAAGAGAATACTATTTTTGATAATGTACTACTGGAATGACTGGCTCGATAGCCGTCATTCCAGTGGCAAATTTAAAAAAAAAAGAAATTTCTTTAACAAATTCGAGTGTTAAAGGGCTAAAGAAAGCAGATTACCATATGCCTGATATGGCCACAAGTGGACGACTACTTGTTCCTAGCCAACCAAATAATAGTGCATGTACTGGTGTGTCAATACTTCAGAATGATTGAGTCTTTCTGACGTGCCACGTATCTAAGCACAGCTGCCAATCAATCACATTATTCTAAGGAATATTTGTTTTACCAACTATGTTGCGATTGTCTGCTGAAATTGTCTATCCAGCGTCTCACGGACCTAACAAACAAACCTGATCATACCAGTGAATATGTCTATCTTTTAGTGCAGCCATACTTGATGTCTTATTAACTCTTTTATGACTATATTTGGTCAAGAATATCAAAGTATTTGCTTATTTTATTTGCTCATTTCCAAATTATTTTTGGAAATTTACCTCTGGAATGACTGGCTCGATTATCGACCTAGTTATCACAGTGAAAATTTAAAAACAGCCTTTCTTGCCCGGCAAATGGGCATTTCTCTAGACCACGGCTATGAAAGGTGTAATGTGGATGGATAGAATATATATTTATTATACAAATGCTATTATAGGGCCTAGCATTAATCGTGGATGTGTGTACACAATTCTAAAAAAAGTCCATCTGGTCTATATTCTGTATCAAGTTAACCTTGGTTACGGATTTGAACAGATTTCTCTTAAATTATCTGCACTGTTTGGCTATTTCAGATAAATTATACACTTGGATACAGCTGTTCCTGGAGGTGGCACCCACTGACTACGATCCTACAGAATGGGAAAGATCAGACTGAAATAATCCTCGTTGACCATATACGAACACCAACGCGGAACTGCAAATTCGTTTATACTTTTATAAATATCATAAAGAATATTTTGGCACTAATTTGACAGACTCGTGTAAAATTAGCCTCAGATTATTCAACAGCTTACCTGTATAGTTCGTAATTGCGATTCTGGGAATTCAGCTTCAAAACGTTACAACTAACAGTTCTGATTATTGTAAATATAGAAATACTCACAGCCACCCAATATGTGCATTACTCACAGCCACCCAATAAGTTCATTATTCATAGCCACCCAATATGTACATTACTCACAGCCACCCATTATGTGCATTATTCACAGCCACCCAATATGTGCATTACTCACAGCCACCCAATATGTGCATTACTCACAGCCACCCAATATGTGCATTACTCACAGCAACCCAATATGTGCATTATTCACAGAGACCCAATATGTGCATTACTCACCGCCACCCAATATGCGCATTACTCATAGGGATCCAACGTGTGCATTATTCACAGCCACCCAATATGTGCATTACTCACAGCCACCCAATATGTGCATTATTCACAGCCACCCAGTATGTGCATTACTCACAGGGACCCAATGTGTGCATTCCTCACCGCCACCCAATATGTTCATTACTCACAGCCACCCAATATGTGCATTACTCACAGAGACCAACTATGTGTACTACTCACAGCCACCCATAATGTGCATTGTATGATGATTGTCTACGTGACCACTCTCATCCTTGCAAATTCCAGTTTCTGAGCCACCATAAAGTTAATATGTGGAATATTTTGAAACTAGTCTTACTGATATCTATTGCTGCCATGTGCGACAACAGCGTCCAGTCAAATTCGTTTCAAAATATAAGAGAAGCTGTGAGAAGAAAGGGATGTTGTTTTGTTGAAATTGTTAAATACAATACTTATCAATGGACCTTTTTAGCAATGCCCCGCCCATCTCTAGTTAAGCTCCACCCACACCTCGCTCGTGTTGGGATCGACAGATCTCTGAACTCCCTGACTATCAATTTCCAGAAAGCTATACATGTAAGCTGTTGCATATTCTGAAATTAATTTGACTGGGTAGTGTTGCTGCCATAGCGCCCAGTCAAATTAGTTTAAAGATTTTCGACAGAATGTTTATTAAATATTAAAGACATACAATTCGTACAACGTGTCGGATTATTGAGAGTTTAAGACAGGCCAAATACACTCATTTATGATGTAATGATTGTGCCGTCATCCTACACGCCATTTAGCTGATTATGACGTCATATTACGTCAGATCGATAGATGGATACTCTGGAAAGGTGATTACCATTTTAATCAGTTACAGTGCCTTGAAATAATGTTTTGCAAACTGTACTGTTGCTTTATGTGGTAAGTATATGCAACATCATGGAGGGAATATCTGTCAATTATGTATATGACGTCGTAATGGAGGAAGTTTTAGCTATGTCCCGCCCATCTCTAGCTAATCTCCACCCACGCTATGCCCGTGTTGGGGTCGATAGATCCATGCACTCCGTGAATCTCAATTTCCAGAAAACTATGCAGGTGAGCTGTTGGATATTTTGAAACTAATTTGACTTGGCGTTGTTGCTACCTATGGCAACAGCGCCCAGTCATATTAGTTTTAAAATATTCAACAGCATGTTTATTAAATAGTAAAGACATACAATTCACACAACCTGACGGACTAGTAAGCGTTCATGACGGACATAATCACGCCATTCATGACGTAATTGATTATGACGGGAGACTGCATGTTACCTTATTGAATATGACGTCATATGATCGGTCGATAAACTAGATTTCTCTATTATATGGCTGCATGGATATCAGAAAGTAAAGGTGAAAAGTCAAGCACGTTAAACTCGCTAACATTATCTAGTATGTCTACTATTTAATAAAAAAGTAATTTGACTGGGAGATGTTGCCGCCATAAGGCAGCAGCACTTGTCAAATTATTTCAACAGCTTACCTACATAGCTTTTTGGAAACTGTGATTCAGGGAGTTCAGGGTTCAATCGATCCCAACACGCGCAAAGTGTGGGTGGAGCTTAGCTAGAGATGGGCGTGGTATAAATAAAAAACTGGATTCATTAATTGACATATAACTTCCATCGTATCGTGCCAGGTATTAATAATTCTCAAGCTAATTTGATTAGCGATACGGGAGCTCCTACAAAACTTAGGTCTGGCAGATGGAAACGTAATAAATCAGTAGAATATGAGGAATACGTGACAAATAACGCTCTACGCTATTCTATGCGCCAAAGACTTATACTGCTTATTAACTATGATGTCAACCCTTTCATGTCGAAACCGGCCCAAACCGGCCTCTGCAGTAGTCTTGAGGTATGTCCATTTGCGGGCCAAGACAGGATTATTTTTGAAAATTGATCACTGGAATGACTGGCTCGGTAACCGAGCCAGCTTTTCAAGTGGCCAATTTTCAAAAATAGTCTTCTCTTCGCCTGCAAATGGACATTCAATTAACAAATATTTAGATTTTTCTGATAAAATTGAGTCATTAAAGGGTTAATCAAACAGCTGACTTAGCTAAGATATTTCTACATGCCGCATTCGGCACATTCGGGAGTTTAAAAGTATACAACATTCAAACCGCTAATAAAAGAACGAATCGTCTATGGTTCAATCATGAATGTCACTCATCAAGATAGAAAAGCTGCCTAAAACTAATCACGGGGAATACTGAAAAATTGAGGAACTGTTTGGTTGACGTATAGTTCGGATCCCTGTTAAACAAGTCCCATTCACAAATTGAGGAATTGAAGAAGTTATTGGTTTGATTGGCGTCTATCGAGTCCCTGATACGAGGTCTCATTCACGCCATATCTAGGCTGGTTTTATCTCAGTCTATTATTGGTAACTTCTCCAGCTTTTACACTGGTACCCGTTTATGCTCCTGGGTGGAGAGAGGCAAATGAGCTAAGGAGATTGCCCATGTTTCCAACGACGATGAGATTGCGCACAGCTCCGGCGTGAACCGGGTTCTCCTGTTAAGTAGTCCTGAGTGCTAGCCACTACACCAAGCGGCCTCCTTATTGAGGAACTGTAGTCGAGCAAGTAATTTTGTGCTCTCCTGTGGCTAATCAGGGCCCCTTTAGGCCAATTTTCAGCCAATGAGATAATTACCACGCTAGGAAGATATCAGGCAGGAAGCACGTGGCGATGACGTCACGACGACCTTCACCTTCCTAACACGCGAGCGTGCGCTATACGGGCCGAACACTAGTATGTGTGTTAATTAGGACGGGATTGATATTTAACGATATCTCAGCAAATACTTAACCGATTTTAATTATGTAAAAAGATTCGTTACTTACAGGTTTACTTACAGGCCCTCTTTTGACTGTAGGGTTATATACCCTCTTCTGTCGGTTCCGCGTCCTCTACTATATTTGCTATGTCGCATGCACTTTGAGTTGTGAATGTCTTGTCTATATTAAATCTGATTGGTTGGTCCTTCCAGTATTTACCCAGTCTACGTTCAAATGCTTGGGCGGTACTGGCACTGATAACTGCTTCTGGTAAGCCATTCCAAATATCTACAACTCTGTTAGTGAAGAAGTTCTTGCAGATGTTCAGTCTTGAACGCCTTTTAAAGATTTTCATGGAATGTCTTCTGGTTGGACTGCTGGTGACTAATGGGATGTTACGCGCACTGCCTCTGGGTCGTATTTGTTGGTTAGTATCTTGTGGAGTTCGATCATGGGACCTCTTAGTCGACGATATGCAATTTAAGTCTTTCTTCATACGTATGTTCTTGTAGACCAGGTACACGTCTTGTCTCCCTCAGCTGGACATTTTCCAGGGCTATAATTTGTCTTCTGACGTATGGGCTCCATACCTAGTTGGTATATTCGAGGTGGGGACGCACAAGTGCTGTATATACAATTCTGAAGCTGGCTATGTCGAGAAATTCCATTGGTCTTCTAATGAGTCCTATCATGGAGTTAGCTTTGTTAATTTTCTCGTTGATATAAAAATCAAAGGTTAATTTGTCATCAATGGTAACTCCGGTGTCCTTTTTCTTTGTGGTGCTTTCCATAGCCTGGCTGCTTTCATGAAGTTTGTATTTTTCGTTGTCTAATTTGGATTTACCAATTCTCATCGTTTTGCATTTGTCCGGATGAAAGCCTAGTAGCCATGTGTCAGCCCATTCTTGAATGCTGTATCTCTCTTGTTGGAATTGTATGCAATCATCTTCTGTGTTGATTGATCTGAAGGCTTTGGTGTTATCGGCGAATAGGTATGTTGATTTGTTGCAGCTAGTTACGTCCGGGATATCATTTATGTAGAGCACAAATAACAGTGGTCCTAGAACTGATCCTTGGGATATTCGCTTGTGACATCTTTCCAGTGGGACTTTTTTCATTAATTAACGCTCATTGTTTTCTGTTGTTAAGGAACTCCTGGATCCAATTATAGTTCAAGGGCCCTATATTGTATGCTTTGAGTTTTTGGACTAGCCTGCGGTGTGGCACTTTGTCAAGGGCTTTCAGGAAGTCACAGAAGATAATATCAATACATCCACGTTGTCTAGAATCTCTGTCCATTTTTCTAGTACGTGGAGTATCTGTAGCACTGTGGATTGGTCATTTATGAAGACATACTTCCGACTGCTGAACAGCTTGTGGTCTTTCATGTGCTGTATAATCGTTTTTCTAACTAGGGTGCCAAGTATCATGCACAAAATGCATGTTAGACTTATTAATCGGCAGTTATTTGGATTCTTACGGTCTGACATTGGCTAATTTCCATTCTGATGGGAGTTTCCCAAAAGTGGTCGAAGCCTGGAATACATTCGGTAGTGGGGGACTTAGTGTATGACTGAGCTCGTTGAGAATACGCGGGTGTAGTTGGTCGGGGGCCAGGCGACCTTGATACGTCAAGCTTGTTCAGTTGATTGTCGACCTCTTCTCTGGTAATAATAAATTCGTTTAAACATGGTGATGTCACTGGTTTAATGTTTGGTACGTCTCCTTCAGGTTCGGGGGGGGGGGGGGTGAATACTTAAGTGAAGAAGCTATCTAAAACATCGTGCCTGGTTTCTAACTCTACAATATTCTGAGTAGGTTTTCTCCTCCGTATTTTTTAGGTACTTTCACCATAATCTTTGTTTCCTTTTTATTTTTTATTTCCTTATTGGCTAACAATCTTCTGTTTAGTCCTATTTTGTGTTCTTTTGCTTTTGGAGATTTTGATTTTGAATGTCGTTTGGGCACACAAACTTTAACAGCTTTATTGACAGTGTCGGTGATATATTTCTATTGCTCATTGATATCTGGGCCACACTGTTTTACGGAGTTAAGCCAACGGAAGGTTATCATTGTGTTCAGTTGTTTGTAATTGCCTTTGTCATAGCTGTATCGCAGTTGTTGATCAGCAATATCATGAGTTTTGATAACAAAGTTAAAGGAGATGACTGAATGGTCGCTTTTTCCTAATGGTGCTTCTATACAAATATTGTCCACCCTCCCTTCTCCATTACTGAATATTAAGTCAATGTAGCTTGGCCGATCTGATCCAAGCCCACGTGTTGGAGTTTGTAGATGCTGGAACAAATATCTGTCCCTTACCGCCTCAATGAATTTAAATTCCTTATCGTCTATGCCAGAATAGGTTGAGCAGTTGACCCAGTCAATACCAGGTAAGTTGAAATCCCCAACTAGATGTGCATATGGAGAATGTTTATCTCATAGCTTGCGGAATGTAGTTAACATCTTATTAAAGTTCTCTTCTGGGGTATTGGGGCTGTTGTAAATAGATCCAATCAGAATCTTCTCATCATTTTCACATTTTACTTCGCAGAAAATTGCCTCTTCATACAGCTTGTTAGACTGAACTACGTGTCATTTCTCATGTATAGGATCATGGCTCTTCCAGGTGAATCATTATTCATGTTCAATGGGACTATCTCATATCCTTCCAGATTGTATTCTGCAAGTTGAAGATTCCTGGTGAAGTGTTTCGGTTTAGCTTCGGAAATACATATTATAGATGGTTGCCTCGTGTATGTGTTGATACGGGTTTTTAATTCCTTCAACTTAAACTGGATGAGAGTATCCGCAAAAGTGAATATTACACTGAGTTGGCTGTTGCTGTCTAGTTCTTCTCAGTGACGGCTTGTGCTTTGTACTGGCTGTCTCCTGATCCTTGTCAGTGGGAACATAATTACAAATGTTATTTGAACTATTTACAATATTACTATTTACAGGATCGAGTCCTTGTTTGCATAATTATCTTTGTTTGAGTATCCACGCGCGGTTCTCTCGGCTGTTTGTTTCGCAGCTTTACGATCTTTCTCTCCCATGGTAGTCCCCTGATGACATATAATAAAAAATTGCCAGTGGTGTCATTAGCCTGTAGATCTTTCACTTCTGCCCTTAGTTCTTTCTCGTGTTCGCGTTGCTCAACAGTCGTCATGCTTTACACTGTACGATTTATACGGCTCGGGTGTATCTCTTAATTTAAACACGCTCTTCCTGATTCTGGGCTTGATCACTTCAGTTACCGTGATTAGTAGTGGTCTTGGGCGTACATTCTCTGCTCTATCTGCTGCCTCCTTGTATTCCTATATTCCTATTCATTTTAAACTGACTATGTCCTCTGGGCTCAGGTCAACGTCTATGCGGCTGCACATATTAGTTATCACGCTGGAGTCATGTTTAATTACGCCAGCCCATAGGATGGCACCGGACTCAGCTACTCAAAAAACTAAGATGTTGTTTTTCGTTCTACATGATAATACTCTTTTGTTACAAGATTCACTATTTTAGCTGTACCATTTCCAGTTTGGATGGGTATAATTCCCGTATTTTCATTTGCATTGTTACATATATTGGTCGTTCAACTACTGTAGCTTACAATAGACTTAGTCTTTCCCCTTGGGTATCTATCTGATCAATCTTTTTGATAGGATACCAATGTCTTGGATAAGGGTGGTGTCAGTCTTTGAGATTGTTGGTTTGAGTTTTATCAGGTTTTTTACTCACGGTTTTCTCCAAGTTTACAATCCTGTCAGTTACTGTCTTCGTGTAAAATGAACACCGCTCTTCAATTTCCAGATCTGGTTTCACTGCGTGCAAAGCCTTATTCTCACAAGAGTTACAAAACCAGTGCAAATCAGTTCTAACCGTTAGAAATTCATATTCATTAGCGCCATTTCCAAACATTTAGTGCAAACCAAATTATCATAGCGTGCACATTGCAAACAAAGGCTACCTTCCTATAATACATGATCACACTCGCCACACGAAATGCTTACATTTTCATCACTGGCGGCGGTATTGCGCTAGCATTTCCTACATATGTTATCGTCCTGTAATGGCTGTTCACACGTCCCGCATATGACGTTTTTCTTGCCGGTGTTTGGAATTTTCTTTGTCGATGGTAGTCTCTTCGGGCGTGTTGGTTTTGAGGGCCATCGTTTTTGCTTGCATTTAGCACATAAAACACTACTGTCCTGGCATGTTTCTACTGGTTGCGATGTGTCATTACAGTCCTAGCATTTGGCCGCCATCTTGTATCCAACGACGCCGATTATAATGATTTCTGATAACTATCGTGTGGTGTGGTTTGCTAGATTTTCGGGAAACTTGCAATTTGAACTCGGCAAATTTGTATACATTACTACTATTTCGTACAGGATACATCAGTAATTAGGGATGGGTGCTCAATAGAAAGTTGACTGTTACTGTAAGGTCTCTTTCATGGATCCATGGCCTTTACATAGTGGACTGCATTTCTATACTTGGCCACCAGTCTTTAACGGCCTACAAATTCTTTTCGAGCAGTTGTCTCTTCCTACGCCACTCCGGCCATCTGGCCACTATAATTGTCATGATAACCCCTTCCACCGGGTTGGGTAGAGCTGATCCTAAATATCGCCAGAGATTTCTCGATGGCTGGACTCAAAACAGTGACGTTTCATACATTTCCCCATCCCCCCACCCACCCATCCCCCACCCAAGTACCTTCATTGGTACCTTTTAGGATAGCTCTTAAGCCAAAGAAGGATTTCACTGCGAAAACGTTAATTATTGTGATACAGCCCTCGCAGTATCTCTTTGGGCAATTGGATTTAACCTTAACGCAGCTAAAAGTTGACTCCCCGGAACTGAGTCTAAATGGCTCGTTCTCGGCAATTTATGCTACGGCAAAAGATGCAATGTCTGACTGACTTTTAGGTAACTGGGAGAGCTAATAGGCATCCATGCCTTTGAGGAAGGTCCCCATATTCCGCTATTTGCTTCTTCGGCCCGCCACAAATAGATACGGTGCTTATCCAATGCTTCTGTCTCTTCTTGTACGCTAGTCCTGTCTTCTTTGTGATTGCATCAGGCACCGGCTAGGAGTCGCTCATCGGCGTCAGTTCAGGTCGGCATGGCAATCTTGTACGTGCTGTCGGCCTGAGGTAGTTGTTCAATGAATCAGAACCAAGACGGGGCCTCGAGCACATACGCCAGGAAAACGAACAGTGTCAAATTTAAGTAGAAATAAGCCATTTGCAGCACAAAGCTTTGTGTCTGGACCTAAAAACGTAACAGCATAGTCCAGCTCCACAAGAAGGCCTGCCGAAATAAAGCGACACCTACTAACTTACAAGGTAGGGATTCGGCCTGGACGATTTCTGTTGAAATCCTATAGCCGCGTCTGAAACACATAATACAGTATGCATCTCTACATAGATCAAACCCGCATACAATTCTTCCCATCTTTTTCATTGCCGGTTTAGGATGATAAGTAGGCCGATCCTCCTCCCTTGGTGTATAGGTTGTTCCTAAGATGGCGGTCCACGCGAGGCTACTCTCTCGCTGAGGCGAACGCTTCTCGTTTTAGAGGTCATCATTTATATGTTGTCGGAGGCGCACACACGAGGCACATAATCCTCGTAGCTGGAATTATCCTGCCGGTGGTTTTTACACTTAATTAGTTTTAACTAATATAACTGCTGCGCGGGGCCGGCCCTCATTAGAAGAACTTTTACTTCCCTTATATAAGAGCAAGGTAGAGTCTGGATTATCGCAATCGGCGCTGAAAGACCACTTCACCCACTTTCCTCATACAAGCCAGCCATCGACTTGCTGAACTCCGACAAAACCTATGGGTATTCTCTAAATTAACTGATAATGGAAAGGCGCACAGGTTACACGAATTATGGGACGAACGGTCATGTTCAGTTTTGGCGGGAATTCTCGCACGGCCCCACTGGAACGTGATTGTTCCATCGTTCCTAGCGGCCGGTCTTTGTA
The DNA here is from genome assembly GCA_034401795.1 of Chaetoderma sp. LZ-2023a. Classification (NCBI taxonomy): domain Eukaryota; kingdom Metazoa; phylum Mollusca; class Caudofoveata; order Chaetodermatida; family Chaetodermatidae; genus Chaetoderma; species Chaetoderma sp. LZ-2023a. The sequence continues at coordinate 68,249,020 of CM067367.1, forward strand.
TTCCCACCGCATTGTTACAAAGGCATCCAGCATCTCTTTCAAGACATCCATTTTGAGAAGGAAACTATATGCTAGCCATATTAGGACACCAAACTGAATATAACTACTTAGACCATGGTATGCAGCTGCAAAACCCGTTAATTAACACTTTTGCACTGAATGACATATTTTAACACTCGAACAATGTAGACATTGTATACGCAGACAAGTTACATAATTTTCGTACTCCCAGCATGCATGACTTCACACTAATAGGAGGAACTGAAATTTGGCTGAAAACTAATGAACCTTTCCACTTTTATCTATGCCCCGCCCATCTCAATCTAAGCTCCACCCACACCACGTCCGTGGTGGGATCGATCGATCTCTGATCTCCCTGAATATTAATTTCTATAAAACTATACATGTAAGCTGTTGAATATTTTGAAACTAATTTGACTTGGTAATAAGGCTGCGCGGTATGGTATAATTTCAAACCGGTGACGGTGTCAATTTTCAAACCAGTTTGAACCGCATATCAGTTTTATGGCGTGGGGTGGGGGCCAGGGATGAGTGTGTACTGTGTACAATTATTGTATGTAATATTTTTTAGATAAGCATGTAGCAACTACGCGTGTGTTTCCCGGAATCTTTGAGACAATATACACGCCGTGATGTTAGCCTGATCGACTAGTAATCAGCCGGGCGAGGTTCAAATCCCGCTCAACTATCAGGCGATAAATTGGCGGACAAGCAATCAATGGGAATATAGGTAATCTCCTCCACTCGTCACTGCCTCGCTCCACCAGGGGTATAAATGGGTACCAGTGTAAAACTGGGGAAGTTACCTATAATAGACTAAATACAAACCAACGTGAATGGGACCTGGAATCAGGGACTCGATAGACGCCAATCAAACCGATAACTGCTTATTATGCCTGTAATTGTTAAAATCTAGCTTCTTACCGACTAACAATAATTTGTGTTCCATTTTAAAATCGATTAATTCTAATGGGCAGGATTTGTCGTTTGCTTAATCATCACGGGTCGAAGTTGAACAACGGGATATATACCGTAACTTTTGCTAATCAGTTAAATAATGTGCTATTATTTTCAGACTCTTTGTTGAAAATTGTTGGTGTTACGGAATAACAACATCTTTCATTCGATTACTCTCATTTTAACATTCGGATGGCAAGCTGTCATCGAATCATATCGTTTACACATCCCAGTTATGATGATTTTGTCCAGTTGTAAATGTTTTGGAGGTAGTTCGGCTGAGAGCTGGTGTTGTCATAGATGCCCCCCACCACCCACCCCCCCCCCCTTCAAACTGTCTTACCCCTTTAGCACTCACATCTGCCAAAAACTGTTTCTGCAGTGGTCCTGGGAATGTCCATTTGCAGACCAAAAGAAGCCTATTTTTGAAAATTTACGACTGGAATCATTTCGGTGGTAAATTTTCAACGCCAGTCTTCTCTTGGTCTACAAATGGCCATTTTTTTAAAAGGAAATTAAAATTTTCTTGAGCAAATTTAATGGTTATGGGGTTAAAAAGATTCAACAAAATATTGCCTACACCATAGGGGAATGAGATTGATCCTTTAACCCTTGAAACCCCAAGGCATATCCTGAGTTTATCTAATAAATGTGATCTGCAGAAATTCAGCAGTAAGACAGAACTTACTTAGGGTTCGTGGTCAGGTTTGTAGACTGAGACTAAGCCTAAATCTAACCCCAGAAACCCCTGAAAACCCAGAGTGCTAATTATATGTCTAGTTAAATACTAGCCATACTAATAGTTATTATTGTATTAATCTATACTTACTGCCCCTGCATTATTATCAATTATGTATTCGATCAAAGTAGCCAGTGCAGTTTTCTGGGTTAGTGTTACTCCCTATAAATGAGTGTCTATTCTCCAACACCCAATTATACTACCAATTATATTTAGTGTCAACTATGTTGAGGCTCTGGCATGTTTCAATGTTTTGGAGCTAGTTTGACTGGAAGCTGTTATTGTCATGGAAAGCATCAGCCCCACTTCAAACTGTCTTAAAACATTCAACAAAATGTTCCCTACACTATGGGGGGGGGGGGGAATGAGATTGATCTTTTAACCATTGAAACCCCAAAGTGTCAACAATATTAAGCTAGCTTCAAGATAGCCAGTATGGGCTTCTACGCTAGAGCAACTCCATATAAATGTTGTGTTTTCTAACACCCATGTAACTAAGTATATAGTGGACTAACATTAATCCTTTAACCCTTGAAATCACAAAGTGTCAACTTTATGTCAAGCTTCTGACATGGTGAGTGTTTTTGAGGCTAGGCTAACTGAGGCCTGTTGTTGTTCTTGTCCTATAAATGGGCATTTACTAAAAACATATTAAAATTGTCTTGACAAATTTTGACCATTAAAGCTTAAAATGGTTAAAAGTTGTGTATGCCGACTGTTAAGTCTGATCTGTGCGGTAGTTGATCTGAATCTTGATTAAAGATGGTTCTTTATGTGATATATATATATATATATATATATATATATATATATATATATATATATATATATATATATATATATATATATATATATATATATATATATATATAATAATAATAATAATATAATATATAAATAAAGAGTTTCTGTTTATTAACTTTTTAATGTCCAAGCCGGCAAAAAGCAGCTTCTACAGGTGTGTCAATGTCAATTTGCCGGCCAAAATAAGATTATGTTTTAGAAATTTACCCCTGGAATGACTGGGTCGATAACCTAAATCAGTGATTACAGTGGTAAATTCCCAAAAGTAGCCTCAGACTCTTGCCTTAAAAATGGACTTCAATAAGTAGATTTCTATTTTCTTGAAAAATCCTGACAATTTAAGGGTTAAGAATGTAATATGTTGTTTATATTTCAGCCAATAAACCAGCTATATGAAAAATACATCATACCCCACAGACATCATACATGTATATTTATCACTCATTATCTCATTTGACTGACTGTTTTTTTCCACAACACAATCATGTTGACAATAGCAGTGCGCATTTCAGCCTGGATTTTCAGTACTGTGTGCATTCTGGATGCTAGCCAGTTGAATTTGTTTAATTAACCCTTTAATGGTAAAGATTGGTTAAGAAAATAGTCATTTTCACTTAGTGAATGTCCAATTGCAGGCCAAGAATTTAAATTGTATCCCTGAAATAACGGAGTACGTGCATGCGTGTGTGTTGTGTGTTGTGTGTGTCTGTGTTCGTGATTTTGTTAAGCTAGGGAGATGATCTCGACGTCAATGTGACTCGCGTTAGGTCACTTACGGAAATTAGTAGCATGCTAGCGGTTACAAGTACTCCAGTAGCCATGTTCACGGGGATATCGCTGTAATAGCGATACAGTTACTTACTATCGAGAACGTGGACGTAGACTCCTTAACCTTGCCTCAATTTCCAGTAACATATGCCTTGACGGTAACATATGCCTTGATTATAACAGGTTTTATTTTATAATTATTGCAATAATAATAATTATCACCACAAGTGAAGCATGCTGCATCCCTCTCTCTCTCTCTCTCTCTCTCTCTCTCTCTCTCTCTCTCTCTCTCTCTCTCTCTCTCTCTCTCTCTCTCTCTCTCTCTCTCTCTCTCTCAGTGTGAAGATGAAGATATGCAAATATTAATCTCGGTGCTTGTAAGTCTCATAAGCAATGGCGTAATGACAAGCAAATGTATATATCGTACTGAGTTTAAACTGAAAATAAATATAACTAATTTTAACTTTAACTTAAATTGTACTTAAATGCCCGTCTTATTAAAAAAAGTAATGGCCCTTACATGCAATAATTAAGTCAATTTTATTTGATACGCGTTGCCGTTGCTGGATTACTTGAGAGAATATGTAAACTCATTTAATGAAAATACAGAATTTGGAACCTTTACTCTTGACCACCACCACTATCACCGCCACAACCACCACCACCACCACCACCACAACCACCACCACCATCACCACCACCACAACCGCCGCCGTCACCGCCGCAGCCGCAGCCGCCGTCGCCACCACCACCACCACCACCACCACCACCACCACCACCACCACCACCACCACCACCACAGCAACAACAACAACAACAACAACATGAAACACCAACTGCCGCCGCCACCGCCGTCATCATTATGCTGGTAATATCGTATTCATACCATGCAGTATTTTTGTTTAAAGGTGCATATTCCAGAATGCTTGAAAATAAAAATGATAAAATTGTATAATTTTAGAAGCTTAGAGTGTGTTAATTTCTAAGGTTTTCTAATGGAGGAATTCGGTTTTAGCTATGGCCCGCCCATCTTTATCTAAGGTCCACCACACTTCACCCGTGTTGGGATCAACCGATCCCTAAACTCCCTGCCTATTAATTTCCAGAAAACTATACAGGTAAGTTATTGAATATTTTGAAACTAATTTGACTGGGTGCAACAACGCCCAGTCAAATTAATTAATAATATTCAACAGCATGTTTATTAAATTGTAAAGACATACAATTCGAGAACAACGCTTAGTCCGTCATCAATTAAGCGTTCCTGTAGGACCTGTAAGCATTTGTGACGAACCAACATACGCCATTCGTGATGTGATTGATTATGACGTCATTATACACGTCACGTAGTTGATTCTGACTTGATTGACTGAGAAACTGGAATTCTCCATTTACCAATCGGCAGTCAATGAGCAGGTGACGGCTAATTAGAAATTCAAGATTC